>CAEFZY010045593.1:0-55116 GCA_903066815.1 Brachyrhaphis roseni
TGTCGGCCCAAGTTCTGCAAAAGAGAAAATACTGGATTCAGAAGAGGAACTTAACTCCAGCCTCCTAAACTGCCCTGAAGAATCACATCCTCCCATTAGATGAGAGGAAAACACTGTTTAGATGAAGGAAGACTAACACCCAATCTATTTGTCTCGTTATGTCCTGTTCCCTCTCTGGTCTGGCGAATTTGCCGTACAGCCTTCTTTTTTCTATAAATATAAAAAGTCAAGAAAAAAGTAAACAAAAGAATGTACAACATATCATTCCATAGAGTATAAAAACAGCAGTAAAGAATTTATATCACCTAAAAATGATGAAGGCAGACAAAAATAGACCAATCAGGAGTAGAAACGTGATTGACCCAGCAATAGCAGATGAAGCTGAACCTGAGAAAGGGAACAAAAACAAGAAGAAAAAAACATTTACTGAATACCTAAAATAGTTACAGATAATCATCTGGTAATGAAGAGGAAAGAGCTAAAGAAATTAATTCAGTCTTGCTTTTAAAACCCAATAGAGGAAGTTTAAAGTTAGAAATCATACAATAAGTGAACGAAGCAATTATTTGACCTTCCTGTTTTTGCAGATAACACAAATAGCACAAACTTCCTGTTAACTAACAGTATAAATCTGACAAAGGACAAGTAGCAGAAAGGGTAATTTAAACACAGGAAGGACGCTAACTAATACAATAAAGCAAATGGCAAACATGAGCCAGATGTGTAGAGACAAAAGAATGAATACAATCTCTATACAAGTAGATACAAGTCTGTCAAATCAAAGCAGTTTTTTCCTCTATACTGACAAATTAAGAAAAGATTTTCAATATTATCTATACTAATTGAATGTAGAAATAGCTATTTATTAGTATTTTAACAGTTTGTTCATGTTTTACCAAGGCATTCTGCCACAACCGGTCCTTTTTAGAATATTTGTGATGCTGATACGACCCAAAATGAAAACAGGCTTGACACCCATGATTTAGATGCACATGAGCATCTTTAAAGAAGTTATTTTTAGTGTTAATTATGAAAAAAATATTGATTATTTTTACAACCTTGACAGCCACATTGCAATAAATAGCCATAAAGAATATAAGAAACTACCCCCTAAAGAACAGTACTACTGTTGTATTTATTAAATAACAACTTTGTATTTGGAGAAAATTACAATTGGTCACCTAAAAAAAAAAAAAAAACAAAAAAAAAAAAAAATCCTACCTGTTTTTATGCCTTAAGAAAATCTAATAATTTTTTGGGAAAAAGATCCTGACACAAAGGATCATAATTCATGCATGATAGGGATAATATATTTATTTTTAAAAAATGACAGTAGCTTACTTGAAACCACAATCAGATGTATGGTGGAGTTATGGTGTCCCCTGCTATTTCTGGCTTGACAGTAATAATTTCCACCATGTTCACCTCTGATGTCCACAATGGTAAACGTCTGTCCTTCTGCTGCTGGGGAAGTCGAATGCTCTTTGTACCAGGTATACGTAGCTGCAGGGTTAGCGACACTGCTGCAGGTCAGATTCACTGAACTACCTGCTGCTACGTCACCAGGAGGATTCATAGACACAGAGGGAAGCCTTGGAGAATCTGATGGAGAACGACCAAGAAAACACGACATATTTAGACAACGTCTCCAAGCAAACTTGCTTAAAAATGACATTTCAGAAAAGCGGTTACACATATATAACTCAGTTTGTCTGTTTGTGCAAAAAACTTCTTTGTGACAAGTCTGCATATAAAGATTTCTCTACAGATCAAATTTAAAGGGGATTTATTATACAATATTCACTTTTTGCATCTATTTTCGTACATCTATTTGGGTTTCAAAAGCTTCTAAAAACAACCTAAACTCTTAAAAAAACACACCCAGTAGGTTTTGGCAATAAATTATTGTTTTTTTATGTCTGGAAATTGAGCCGTTTCAAAAACCTTCCTAATGTTAAGTCACAATCAATGGGCACTGATCCATTACCTAGCAACAACACCTTAGCCCCATTCGGTCACCTAGCAACCCAAGCTGAACTACAGCATGTTTGGTCAGCTGTTTTTTGTTGTATTCGTTGTACAATGGCTGCTGGGAAAGAAAAGTGTTCTGTTGTTGACATACCATTCAAAGTCAATTTGCTGCATTCCTTTTGGTTGTGCAGGAGGCTCTACTTATGCTTTTCAAGATATAGCATTTTATAATTCCTCATCTGTTTTCAGTCATGTTCATGTATGAGTCTAAACGCTGAGTCGGGGGGCGTGTCCACCAGCAGCTTATTTGGATTTAAAGTGACAAGAGCCTCTAAAACAGCTCATTGTGAAGGGAGCTCAAAATAGGCAGAACTAAGATCTCATTATCTAAGAATGATTTTGTGCAAAAAATGTAATACATATGTTTTGTACAGCCTTTAAATCTATCCTAACCTGTTCAAGAAAGCATTAGGTCACCTTTAAAATGCTGCTGGCTGTTTGGGGTTTGGTATAACCATCCATCTCACAAGTTTGGCTCTTCTGTGAAGGTTTTGACAAATACTCAGACAGAACTAATTGTGTACTTACACTCCACATTTATAAGAACAGTTGAAGAGTTGATCCGTCCATATATGTTCCCAACCTCGCAGCAATACGTCCCGCTGTCCTCAGACTTGACAGAAGGGAACTGATACACGCCTCCTTGTCCTTGACGCATCATTTGGTTGTCTTTGTACCAAATGTAAGAAGGTGCTGGGTTTCCATCACTGCTGCAGGTCAGATTTACTGAATCACCCTCCACTATCTCTATGTGACTCAGGGAAACATCTGCACGTTTTGGAGCATCTAAGAAAAATGAAAAGAAGAAAATTTGAACAATGTGTCAAGAGATTTGCCTTCACTTTTGTTCTAGGTTTCTAGAACAAGGGTTTTCAAAGTTTAGGAGAGCTAAAAAAAATTCAAAACTGTTTGCTGTTTCCTTTACTTCATGTTCACTGATGCTGTGATTTTTACCTGCATTATATTCGTTATTGAAGCTTGTGGCAAATTAACAGGCAAAGCAATAGATTTCATTTAAAATGCAAAAAGTATCAAAGGTATAAACAAATAATCACATAAATACATACAAACAAAATTATACCAATCACAGAAACATTCATCCTCAGGCATTAGCCTTTCAAAATATCTAAAAAACACCATAAAAATAAATAAATGGGCAGTTTAGCCAAATGGTTAAGGATTCTTAAAACTTTAACTGAAAATAATCAATAGTCCTATTTCAGAATCTTAGCTAGTTTTATACACAAACTAATAAAAAATAACTGGATAAAAACACACCCCACACTTTGAAAAACCCGTTTCTAAAGCATAGCACACAAATGAAAGTTATTTATAATATAGTCAAATCTTAGCTTCCATAAGTTCTGCCTAAACACAGAAGGTATTTGAACAACAACCTGAGAATGACGTACAACTTGAATAAATCAGAAGGGCTTGGTTGAGAGAGCAACAAATTTTCTCCGGGTTAAATTAATTCACAATCTTGACAAAATATTTGTCAAACTAGCTATTTTACTTACGTTTCACATGAATATTAAGGTACTCAGATCTGTTTTCCCCCAACTGGTTCTTGGCTAGGCAGAAATATTCCCCAGAGTCAGACGACTGGATGGCACGCAGGTAAAACTCTGAATTTTTTCCGTGAAGTTGAAGAACTGACGATTTAGTCTTCTTGTACCAAGTGTGGTTAGCGGGTGGATTAGCATCACTGCTACACTTTAGAAACACTTGGTTGCCTTCAACTATGTCATCAGTGGGATCAGCTGACACAGAGGTTGAAACTGGAGCATCTGGAAGAAATAAGGAAATAACAACCTGTTACATTATGGTAGAATTTGATCCTGGCCTGTTTCTGCAGCTTTGGGAGACAGTTAAGTAGTTTGTTCAAATTCAGAAGTTCATTCATACTGAGACTGCTATTCCTTTTAACTATTTGGGAAAAGCTGTAGTTCAGTGTAGTTAACATGTCTAAATTATCCTTTCTCTCCAAACAATTTCATTCAGTTTTAAAGATCCTGAGAATGTCCAGCCATCATATCGTTCAGGAAGAAGACGGGTTCTGTGTGTGACGATCCCAGAGCAAACGTAAAGCTGGTGGCTGAAGCTGGTAAATCTGTTATTATCCACAATGAAACGAGTCCTGGGCTGAAACGCCGTCACTCCAAAAGCAACTCAAAAAGTCAGTTTACAGTCTTTAAATGCACTCGGGGACAAAGATCTTAACTTTTGGAGGCATATCCTGGAGTCTGATGAAACTAAATTGATGTTTGTAGCCAAAATAATAATCTTTACTTTTACAGGAAGATGGCAGAAGCTCTGAGAATGTCGCAGCCAGTAGCGTTTTTTGATATGGACTGTTGTTCTGGGAGGTACAACCCGGCTGTAGGCGATTGAAGAAGGTTGAGCTTCGTTACTACAAGATCTGCAACTGATTCCAGGGGTGGCAGCATAAATTGCAGGAGGTATTGGGTGTACATCCCAAAATAAACTGTATTTAGAGGAACGAACATTATGTTGGTGCAATTAAAGCATAGCAACTCAACACTAGCCTACATTTTATTGAATCACTAATTTATTTAGGTTTTAATGTACTGATTTTTATATTCTTTCATATTAGGTGATACACACAGCAAGCGAACCAAACTCTATGGCAATCTGAACGGCCCAATTTCAACCTTTTCACCCTAAAATAAATCAGTCTGAACGGTTTGGTCGTATTTTATCCGACTTTTACATCATTGAGGTGAGATGTGTCATAGTTCTGCACTAGAGGAAGTCGGTGTTGGTAAATCCAGACTAAATGTAAACAATGGCTGAAAATTATAATAATGAACTGATGAAAGAAGTCTGTCAGTGAAGAACATCACATCACAATCACATCACTCTTAACTCTGACTACACATCCAAACAAACTTCTCCACAAACTTTGCAGTCAATGCTCCACTGAAGGCCGTTGCTACTAGTTCTGCTTTCTTCTGACTAACTTCCTTGTCTTGTCATGATCTTGTGACAATACTGTCGGTTTTCATTGCTGAATAATTTTAAAATTAGAAGTGATAATGATTTAAAATTATTAAAATGACTCAGTTATTGTGTATTTTAGTCAACTCACACACTTCAGGAGCTCTGTGTTCTTTAAGTGATGATAAAGCACAGGAGATTTTGTCTGTCGTATTAATCAACACTTTATAAGTAGATTTGTAATGACCAATCTGCTGTCCATTCCTGAACCATCTGTAATAACCAGCTGGAGTGCATCTGCTGTGACATTTCAGCTCTGCATATTGTGGATCCTGGTTGGTTGAAATTCCTGTCACTTTCACCTGCAGATCTGGAATATGACATAAAGAATCACATCAGTTATAAATCATATCCTCTCAGGATGAGAAACTGTAGGATCATCAGTACCTGTGACGGTCAGAGTTGTTCCGTGTAAATCACTCCCCCAGGTAAACTTGTATGTTTTGAAAATGAATCGATACTCTGCTGAATCACTTTCCATTAAGTTCTTAATTGTCAGGGTGGACTGTTGTCTTGTGTTAGTGACTCGCACTCGACCCTCATATTTAAAGTCTAGTTTAAGATCTTCAGGTTGTGAGGGATGATTCCATTCTGTGCTGCGTCCAGGACTGAACCAGAATGATGTGGTAAAATATGAATAATTTGGAATGTAATTGGAATAAAAGCTCACTGAAGAACCTTTCAATGCACAGATTCTTCCACGACTGTAAGTCACTTTATAACAACTGTAACCCTTGAAACCTGAAAGAAAAACATTTTTTTTTTCATCCATGGTAAGTGACAATTTTCATTAATTTATTACCATAAGTTGAACATTGGTGTACAACATGAGTAAAGTCATCAAACTGTAACTAGCCATAATTCAAATTAAGCATGAAAATAAAAGAGAAGTCTGACATCTTGGCAGAGATTGTGACAGGTGATGAAGTTGTGTTAGAGAAAGTTGTTGGAATAAACTCACAGACTGAAGGAGACGGGAAATCCTCACGTCCTTTCAGAGCGCAGGATAGGCTGTCCGTGTTGCTCACCCAGCTCTTATACAAATAGATCCCTGTGTGGACTTTTTCTCCATTTTTGTACCACACATATGTAGAATCATCAGGTAAAACACATGAACTGGAACACTCATAATTATTGTCTTTCTTATTGACAGTTAGATCTGTGTGGAGAGAAAGTAAGATTTTTTTGAAACAAAACTAAAAGCACAAAGATGTTGCCAGTAAATTAATATTTATCATGTGGAAGTACAAACCTGTGACAGACAACACGACTTCTGGACCAATATAACGTCCACCTTCTTTGTTTGTAGTGAACCTAAACTTGTACGCAGCCGAGTCGCTCTCTTTCACGTCTTTAATTGTCAAAGTGCAATTTTTCAAAATGCATCCGTATTCCACACGACCTGCATATTCCTCCTGTGTCTTCAAATCTACAGGGTCCTTATCAATTTTAGTAAACCAAAATGTTTGTCTGACACTGATAGTTGTGCCACCTTCCCTGTGTGGGTGACTATACTCGCAGTTCATTTTCACCGTAGATCCTTTTAAGGCACAGATGTTCCTGGAGTTGCAGTTCACATTCCACATACTGTTACTCTGTACCTCTGGAAGACAGAGCACAACAAAAACATATTTAAGGATATGAAACTGTCTTGCTTATTCTAGAATGACTCCCCTCAAAAGAAGCAGAAGATGATAGTTTTAAACAATTAACTCAGAGCTTCTTGTTCTGATTAAACAGAGTAAATCTCTTGTATGTTCTTAATTTTATATCTTAACTGTTTTAGTAGTTCAAAGTACTGACCAGCTAATCGAACATAAATCTTGGTTTCATCACACAACAGAGAGAGAATGCAGGGCTATTATATAGTTTATACAAACAATTCAAATTTAAATATGAGAAGCAGAAGTAAATTATCTTTTTATTTTCAGTTACTAAATATAAGCACAGATTTAAAAAACACAAGGGAGTTAACCACGTCTGCTCTGCTTGGTTGCTCTGCAGGCACCAGAACGATGTAAAAAGGAAACTAGCAAAAATTACCGCCATCACTGAGGTCTTTATTGGTTTTATACTTAGATTTATTCATGTAGAAGATTTGTACAGGGTTGAGCAAGACCACCATGAACTAAAATGATCGGACTTTAATGACTAAAGAAAGGAGAAGAGAGAGAAAAAGGAAGAGAGAAGGAAAGAACAGAAGGAATATTAGATGTTGATTTTAACAACTCATTTATTTTTCAATAAATACACATTTTGACAGAGTTTACTCTAACATTCATAAAACAAAGAGTTAAAAACTAAGTTTCCACCAATCACAAAACAAACAATATTATTAAAACACCACAAAGAGAAAAACTCAGTCAGGTTATTCATTATTAAGAAAAACAGAAATTTAGCTTTTACTTTGTTTTTTACAGTAAAAATAAACATAGTGTCAACATTTCCCCCAGGTACACTGTTTAATTTATTTCTTCTACTAGTATAAATTTAATATTTTTTTACTAGCTTCCTTTTTGTATAAACTGCACCAAATACAGCTCTGGAAAACATTAAGAGATCACTTAAAATGATCAGTTTCTCTGATTTTACTCTTTATAGGTCGATGTTTGAGTAAAATTAACTTTGTTCTTTTATTCTATGAACTACTAACAGCATGTCTCTGAAATTCCAAGCAAAAATGTTATATTTTTTTGGTCAAAATATCAAAAACGTTGCAGTGCTTTCAGACCTCAAATAATGCAAAGAAAATAAGTTCATATTAATTTAGAAACAACAATACTAATGTTTTAACTCAGGAAAAGTTCAGAAATCAATATTTGGTGGAAGGAGGTTTTCAATAGAGTTCAGTTAATTTTGTCCAGAGCTGTATAAAAACACTTCAGACCAATGGACTCCATTTTTGATAAAAACATCTTCCAGCAGGATAAGCAATGATGCAAATCGTTTATATTCAAGAAACATGTAAAAAGTAGTTTCTACTACTTTTCACATTAAAGGACAAAATTAATGTGTATATATTTTGTTTGTTTTAGACACAAAGAAAGAAAGATGAAGAGTCGACGTTGACCAAAGGCTTACATTTTGTTGCTTTTAAAACTAAAATCGATCTTTTTAAAATTATTTTACATTTTTCATATCCATTAAGCCTGAGTCATTTCAGTCCTTTGTAGGTAAATTCAAACTGTAAGAGTCTCACTCTTAGGCCACTTAACTTAAAGTTGTGATTATGGAAAAACCGTCAACAGTCTTAAACTGTTTACATCCTCTTTGTTTTTAACAATGACAACAATACAATTATCATATAACTTTATCAGCATAGGCAGATTAAGTTTAAAACCTGGTAAAAACCTAAAATTAATTGGAAGGCTTAACATTATTTAGCATTGTTTCAACAGTAAGCACATTTTTCATAGCAGGTTATTCCTTTATTCATTTTAAAAGGTTAATTTGAACAAGCATTCACCTTGAGTACAGTTTGTTGTCTTTGTACAACCCTCACTTTCCAACACACTGATTGCTTTGACTTTGTTATTTTACCACTATTGTTAAGATTTTATCTGCAACTCCTACTTACTAATATTGCAGTAATACAATATTAAGCAGGTAAAGTTGTAATATAAGTGTACAACTTTCACTAACAAAATAGCATCATAAAATGCCTGTTTTTATGATTCAGTTTAATTTAGAACAATGATGTCTAACTGAATTCGTTCAGTCACTGCATCTCAGATTTATACAGGACAAACTTCTAGGAGTCTAATGCTGTTGAAAAATAACTTTAATTAAAACGTAGAGACACGGTACCTTTACAGAAGAGAACGATAAGAAAAAGACTCGCTGCTGTAGATAAATTCATGGCTGCTTTTCTCATCTTTCAGTCACATCCGCGTGTTGACCACATTTATTTGATGCGACTTCCTGGAAAACTTTGCAACTATTATTTTCTTCAAAGTGTCTGTGGCAAATGTTGCAGCTGAGACTTTGACATGCAAGCTGTCATTTGTTCCTCTTTCCATCATTAATATGCATGGATGAAGACATGACAGTAAATCCCTTCCGCCCCGCTCTAAAAAATGAAGAAATGATTCCTGCAGATGCTTTCTACAAATGAACTTCTTTGGACTGAATGTAAACTTTATGTAGCAGTACAAGTTTGGAAAATCTTACTAGTTTTATGTCAGCGCATAAACAAGCAGGATTGAGAATGACAGGATTTGATTTGAAGATTCAACCAGGTTTTTGTAGTTTGAAAACTTTTTAAACTATGTTTATAACTGATTTGGCCATTTGTACTTAAAATCCATTGTTGTCTTATTGTGCAGTTTGGTGAAAACTGCAGCATAATAACACAACTGCCAACTACCGCAAAAGCTATAAATAGACAGTTACACAAACTCTGGTTACAGAGAAGAAAGTGAAACTGTGAGAATGGCCCAGATAAAAACCTGACATGAATCCATTTGAAGAAGAGGCGACCAAAAATAAAGACCTAGAAAACCTTCAAGTTATTAAGAAAATTTAAATAAGGCATAGATTTTGATTCTGAACAAAGTTAAAAACCAATAAAGCTTGTACTTTTATTTCAAAAGCAGGTTTTGTAATAAAACTAAAGCATCGTTTTGTTTTAAACTTTTAAGTGAAGAAAAAAAAAAGTATTTAGATTTTAAATTTGCTTATTGCTCAATGACATAATTAACGGAAAGAAAATAGAGCTATTAATGGCGTATAAAGTTTTTATAGCCCTTTTTTGGACATTCAAAGATGTTTTACAAACTAAATAAATAAATAAATATTTAAATAAATCTCTATTTATTTAAATAAATATCTATTCAAATAAATAGGTACTTAAATAAATATTCATTTATTTAAACATTTTATTTTTACATTTTATTATTTTGTAATTAAACCAATTCATTCTTCTGTTTTAAACTACTAAGTGAATAACAAAAATGTATTTTGGTTTAAAATTTTCTTATTGCACAATTAAATAATTGATGCTGCAAAGAAAATAGTGCCATTAATAATGACGTCTACATTTTTATAGCCTTTTTTGAGACACTAAAAGACGCTTTACAATATAGGTAAATACATAAATAAGTAAATAAATAAATAATATTTATTTCCAAACCTAAAAATATGTCCTTTTTTAAATGAAAAAGAATATTAATAACATCCGTTTCTAAATGTTTTTTTTTTCCCTAATCATACTTATCCTATATTTCAACAGAAACTGTGTTGGTTTTCTGCTCTAACATTATCACCAGACATTACAACAACACAAACAACATCAATCTATGGGAGCAGAGCTCTAGTTAACGCCATCTGCTGTAATACTGAAAGACAGCGAGCTCCACCAATCAGACACAGCCGTCTTTGGGCTTTGGACCAATCACACGCAACTTCACCGGGAGTGGGCGGGAGCAGTGCGACGGACTGACTGTAGCCATTGATGCGCTTCTTTTCGAAGACAAACCGGTAATATTTTCCCATTTGTGCGGCTTTTCCCGACTGCAGCCATGGTTTCTCACTCTCTGGCCCTGCCGATGATCTGCTTCACCACGTTATGGGCGCTGGTGGGGGTCGTGGCTCCATTTTTAGTGCCCAAAGGACCCAACCGCGGGTAGGTGGCTTCTCCAATTGGCTGCATCCTATAATAAATTATCTTTAATTTAAACATTAGGAAGCCTGCAGGCATTTTATCAAAATAGTTTTCTCCAGAAAATGTGATTTTGCTGTGCTAGTGTGTTTAGAAATGAATGGGAGTTTTGCTTGAATCGTGATAGAGGCCTGGCGTCATCATCCCTGCATCCATCCATACCCACACACACACACACACACACACACACACACACTGTCCCAGCACCTTCATCTCTTCGTTCAGCGGTCAAATCATGCCAACATAAATGAAAACATTCATTTATTACTGTTTCCTGTTGGCTCTTTTTTGTTTGTTTAAAATATTAACACCATGAAAACAATATTCCAAATAAACGTTATACATTTAATGCGACATGTTTTGCACAAAGCTGTTAGATAAATGTTTAAATAAATAAATAAATGAAACGAGATTAAAAAAAATTCAGTTGCACACACTTATTAATTCATTTTTGCATTAATTGTTTGATGTGTTTCTGGAAATATGTTACAAAAATTCTTTAATTCTCAGATTATTTTCAGCTGTTCTCAAATGACTTGACAACTTTTCTATCAGATTTTGTTCTTTTGTTTTCTGGTGAGGCTTAAATAATTTTGTAGTGAATTTTTTATGTTATTGTTTTTGGATGTTTGCTGGACTTTTGGTCAAAACTAACTAGTGTTTGAAAATGTTTGCCCTTTCATTCACTTTGACAAAAATCCAGTTTCATCTGAAGAAAATTCAGATGAAGTGATTTTTGTGTACCACCAATCCTGCCATAAGTAAAATTATATATTTCTTCTTAATTATGGCAGGATTGATCCTCCATATAGTAGCGTTAGTGCTGCTACATGAGACAAGTCACCCTTGCTGCAGTTCCCCTCTTAAACACTAGGTGTAGCTGTTGAGAAAAATCGTTATATTGAAATAGTATCTCAATATAATGAGATTTTTTTTTTTTTTATCAGAGTGGCAGAAACAGGCTTCCATAGAAATGGCACCATATGTTTTTATAAACAAAAATTAATCCACTGTTTCATCAATTTGATCATTTTTATGGTATAATTGGTTTGGTTCAGAGGTGATGATGTATAGTAAATGTTTGTAATATGAAATCTGCCTGCAACACGTTTATTAATAATACTGAACATGAGGTTCATATTTTTATTTCTTTACAGTGTGATCGTCACCAGTCTCATCCTCACAGCCGTCTGCTGCTACTTGTTGTGAGTACAAATGTTTTCTTCTTCTTGAGAGTTTACTGGGATTTAATCATCTGTGTTGTTATATATATATATATTTTAAAACATAACTTTTATATACATGATCAGGCATGACAGCCAAAACTTACACAGGGACACAAATATGCTGAGTGGTCTGATGTTCATTAATGTTTTCCAAAGTGGCTAAATTTGACCTAATTTTGAACGTCCAACTATGGTAGTATAGTTAAATCAAAGCTAAAAACCTACCTGCTAGAGTTGCCTTTGATTCATAATAACTGGAATACTGATCAATATATTTGATGTGCATCTGTTTGATTATTTTGATGATGGCATTTGACAAAATGTAATATTTATTTCTGTTTCATAATCAGGTGTAAAGCACTTTGAACTGCCTTATTACTGAGATGCGTTATGCAATAATCTTGACTTACCTTATCGTAAGGCTAAATTTAGAAAATGTCTAAACAAGTAAAATATTTACATTTTGGAGTTGTGATCAAGTATCTCCAAAAAACTCCAAAAAAGGAGAGAAAAATAAGTCAACAAAATGTTGAAAGTTGCAAGAAGGTAACAATCATTCGGGATATATTCCACTTAAAATTTTAGTTTTAATTTCTTTTCAGTATGTCAAAGACAGGAAAATAATAAAAAGGTTATAATCATCAAAACATTTGGTTCACATCAAACCATTTGACCAATGGATATGAGCTGCTTGCAATTGTATGTTTCCGCCACTAGAGGGAGCTCTGTAGCTTGATGAAAACAGCAGGTACAGTCTAAATAAAGACAACTGGTTTAAAATAGTTTTATCTTTATTTGGGTAAAATAAGAAAAATAACCCTGCAAGCCAAAGGATGGAGAATGAAATGTGACATGATGTGGGAACATTAGATCATGTTGAATGTGAGCAAAACAACAGAGATGACTTTGGATTATGTCCATCATGGGAAATAATCCAGGGGAGGAAGATTATCACTCAGCATTTGCATCAAGATGATGCAGCTCTTCTACATGTCTCTTGTGGAGAGTTTAGTTAAATGCTGTAAGGCCGGCGTGTCAAACTCATTTTCAGTTCAGGCCATATCAAATGTCTTAATGTTCTTAAAGGGCTGGTTGTGCCAGAATATATGGATAAAACCCATGAAACTATTAAAATATCAATAAATAGCTATTCCTCCAGGATTTTGTGATTGTTTTAGTGGGGTTTTTTTTTGTTTGTAATCAAGATTTCACATTTTGTTGTGTAATTTTAAAAAATGTTAGGGCACTGACTTACTAAAGATGGAGTCATACTAGAATGGGAAGGAGAAATGATCTAGAGTTCAGTATGGGATGCAAAATGCACTTTATAGGGTTTTGAAATATAAACACTCGTTGCTCCGTAAGTTTCCCCTTATTAGCGCTCATTCAGCCGTACTGCATTCTGCGCAACAAGATCAAGTTCTCATTCTCATTCAAAAATTATTGGTATGCTACAAAGCTAACGGCATTTTGTATAATAATTGTAACATGGTGGATTAAAAACATGATGCCAATAATAAGGGGCTTGTATCAACACCTCTCTGTTCATGTGAAATGAAGTTTGTCCACATATTTTATACTTTTCATCTATTATTTTTATATTCGACAACCTGAGAGATTCCTGTTTTATATTTTATATTATGTTTGAGGTTAATAATGCACTAAAACCACAACTTTCTGTTTATTCAGTCAGTATTTAATACAGCTAACACGAAATAATATTGATGAGTTCTTTTTTTAAATTCAGCATATTATGAAAAATGTCCTTCATGTTGTGAAATGGCAGCCCTGTTGATACAAGAGAAAACTCAGGTTTTGAAGAAAATGGCAGCTTTTCAATTAATCATTAGTCGATCGATAAAATCAGTTAACTTTAGCTAAACTCATTAATCGATAACTTGCATCCCTAGATGGTAATCATTTCGGAAAATATTGTAATAACAAGGCCAGTTGCGATATGTCTGAGGTTTTTTTCCCACTCCTTCTCACCTGTGCTTTCATTACTCTGTGACCTTTAGCATTTTGGGCATTAGCGTCCAGTGAGCATCTGCTGCTGAATTCAAAGGTTTTTTAAATGAGATAATGTGAGTTAATGGGGGGAAAAAAGCTCAATGTGAAAGAAAGTGTTTCCACTGTGGTTAATAATCTGTTGGGTCTAACAAATCATTAACTATCCAAACCATCTCAGTATGGAGCAGAAATCATGGGACCAACAGAGGAGGAATGTGGCTAACGCTAAATCCCGTTACGATTTTAAAAAAGTTTTCTAATATTTCCATGTATATAAATAAAATTGTTGTGTTTTACCATCATCTTGGTAACAGGTGTAAGTCTAGAGTGGTCTTGTAAGATTCATTGTCCCATCACCTAATGTACAGATGAGCACTCCCCCTGCTGGAGTAAAGTAGACACTGCAGTTAGAAAGTTGACAGGAAGTCCATGCGGTTTCTGGGTTTGTGATGCTGTAATTGCATAAAATAATAAAACAGATGTTTTTTCTAAGTTCTAGGGACTTTAAAATCTGCCAGCCAAGTTAAAAAAAATTTATTAGTTATTAAGTTGCATGGACGAATTTTAAATAATGAGAATAAAGTCTGTCACTTACTGGCTAGATTACTTTTGCTCCACCGAATTGTATAAACATCCCGAGCAAGAGGAATGGGCTTTTTGTATCTTAACATATGAAAAATAAATCTTTAATTTAATTTACTGATCTAATAATAACTGATGTTATATTTATATATGTACAAGTATGTAGAAAAAAACTGAGTATTGTGAAAAAGTTCACAGTATTCAGTGGTAAAACTTTCTGAAATTAGTTTTACCACTAATTTCAGTAAGTAAAACTAGTATATTATATAGATTCATTACTATTGGGTGAAATATATTTTACTCCTTTATTTCTTGTAATTTTGATGATTATGGATAACAGATAAAGGGAACCCAAAATTCAGTTTCTCAGAAAATTTCAATAATATATAAAATTAACAACCCCCCCATAATTTAAGCTGAAATGTCAGGCTTCTGAAAAGTATTATTTCTTTTCACTTAGTACTTGGTTGAACCTCTTTTTGCATATACTAATAGCAGATCAAGTTACTCATAAATGTAGCACATAGTTTACATGAAAATAAAAAAACAATAATATTCAGTTAAGATGTTAATTGTTAGCTTGGCGCTCTTTCTGAAGTTGTTGCAGGCTGAAGTGACCTCCATTTTGTCCCACTACTGGGACACTTTTTGCACCACAACAAGGAAACTTCACCATCAAACTCATTGGTAGCATAAAATGTTTATCCTATCATTCATAATACAATTGGACTCTGGTTTGGAAGCAAAAACATTTTGAATACTACATTACTATGCTGATGATCTCTCTTTCTTTCCTCAGTTGGTTAATAGCCATTTTGGCCCAGGCCAACCCACTGTTTGGTCCTCAGCTGAAGAATGAAACTATATGGTATCTGCAATACTACTGGGAGTAAACAAGGTGGGTCCAATGTAAGCTCAGTCTAAGCAGCAGCAACACTTGCTCTGGGTCCACCAGCTTTTTATTGTAATTTAGAAAACAACCACATGCTCAACTGGCAACTCAAGAAGCACACTACTTCCTTTCTCACTTCAAATTAAGAGTCTTAGAAGGTATATTTCACACTGAAAGGAAATATATTACAAATGGTATATTTGATTTGGTTTAATATATCTAATATACATATTAAGGCTGAACGACATGGCTGAAAAACATGTCACAACATAAACGCCTTGTATTAGTCCATATTGATAATTATTGGTTCGTGTTTTGTTTTAAATATCTGAAATACTGCCAATTAGTGACATGACCTTTTCTGTTTTATCCACAGTTTTTTATTGTTAAGCAGTTATGAGGCGTGGTGGCAAAACCTTAAACTACTGCTGCGCCAGTTACTCAACAAGTTGTTGCTAGGCAACCAAAGAGTGAGTTAGTAGATTGATTCCACCAACCCAGTTTAGCATCTGAAGTCTTTCCTCTGCCTTAATCCCCCAGAATGCAGTGCGGTTCTGGATTGGAGCTCAGCTAAATTATTGAAAAGTCTGTCAGACGTATTATCTATTGATATTGATCATGTCTCTATTGAGAAATTGTTTTTGATTTATTGTCCGGCCCTAGTGCAGATGAGCTTCTCCAGCTAATAGTTGTTGACAATTAACACTTTCTTTTTTTGTTTGTTTGTTTTTAGTAGTCTCATTTTTGTAACTTGCACTTTCCACATCAACAAATCAGAAAAGATTCAAGAAATGGGAAGGTCTTTTTATTGAGCATCTCTACTTTATTTTTATTTAAAATAAAGTAGAGATTTTAAACAAAAATCTCTATTTTTTTTAGATTATTAATATTTCTAATAATATTATTCTTATTATATTAATTATTATTATTATAATTCATTATATTTATTATTGATATTATACTAATTCATAATATTAATTATTTATAATAATTTGTGATATTAATGATGTATAATAATTAATAATATTAGTATCTATTTATGATAATAGTTATTAGTTATTGGTTAATTAATAACTAATTATTAATTATTCTAAATTAATAATTAGTACTAGTTTCTGTAAGAATGAAGTTATTTTCATGTTGTCGCTCATTTTGTCACCTTTTTGTCTGTTTCTTCCAGGACTCTGTGTCGTGATGCCTCTTCTAATTCCCACCTGCTGATCTGCTGGACTTAATTTCACCATCACTTCTGATTCCCAACACACCCTCGCATCTTGGTCTGCAACATTATAAGATTCATACAAATCTTGACTTTAAGCATTTTGCAACTCAAAAGTTAACATCAGCTTTCTCTAAAAACTTGGAGGATATTTGGATTACACTGCAGCCACTGGGATCTAAGATTTGAAGAACATTATAGGATGTGTATTCTAAAAATTAAGCAGAGATAATGTGTTTGCTGTGCTTAAACTAAAACTAAAACACATTAGAAGTAGATGTTATTTTTACCTTTTGAAAATGGGCAATCTTTTAATTTTGCATTTGTTTACATTTTGGATTTTGTGTTGCTCTCTCGTCAGGCAAACCTGCATTTCGGTGTGTATTTATTTTGGGGCAAGGACACTTATGTGAGCTTGTAGTAATCAACACAGAGTCCATTGGGTCTTGTTATATAACTGGTATTATCTGTGATGTAACGGTTAGTGTGTGTGTGTGTGTGGGGGTGTGTGTGTGTGTGTTTGAGTCAGTGTGAGCATGCAGAGTTTGTAACTGCTGACGCAAGAGTCTCCCTAAACCTGCGAGCAGAGAGCGATTCCGTCCATTTTCAAAACGAAAACTTCCTCCCACATTCTTTTCGGTGCTCCACACCATGGAGGTCCACGTTGCCATGGTGACCTCACCGCCCAATTCAGCCCATATCCACTTGGATTCTTTTGATTAAGCGCTACTCTTATTTCCTGCCTACGGAAAGACAAACGTCTGGTCCTACTGCTGAGACATGGTTGTGGAGAAATTGCTGCTTGTTGGTCTGCAGTTTGTGATCTGGTCTTAGCAGTTTCTGCTAGTTCTCTCATTTAAGTTATGGTGGATCAATTGATTGGTTTTGACATTTTTTTTTTACTTTTAGTATGAGTTTACATAGACTTTATCTCTTGTAATTTTATTCTGAATAAGAAGTTTTTATTTAATGACCCAAAAATGCCACTTTAGGGGCGTTTTCACAGCTGATAGTCAGGTTCACTCAGTTCAATTCGGGACTAAAATTGCAACGTTTGTTACTTTTTCAGCTGGTGTGGTTTGCTTTCACACTGCACTGTCTTTGAAAAACTTGTTCCCCCCCTCGCCTGTGGTGGCGCTGCCCTAAGAACTACTGACGGAAACGACATGAAAGCATGTGAATGCAACTTCCTTCTTTATGAAATGTAACACAAATGAGATTTTAATTGTTGTAGAGTTCCTCTTTTGTTTTTGGTAAAAGACCATGAGCTATTTCTCCCGCTAGCGCTAGACTTACTTGTTTGTTTTGGGTGTATTTTCCCAGAATTCCCTTTACTTTAGTCTGTTTCCTGCTTTTGGAGCAGTCTTTGGTCCACTTGGTGTTCACATATGGATTCAAACCTCACCAGAATTCACTTCAACCAAACCGAGACCTAAGTTTTTTGGCGGACCAGAGTTTATTTTTTTTCTTTTGGTCTGAATCACAGTTCGCTTTTTTTGTCCATATCAGAGTTTGATTGCTCATTCACACCTTCCCAAACGAACTGGACTGTCCAGGAAAACAAACTAGAGTTCAATTAAAGCGGACTAAACAGGGCTGGTGTGAATCCCATTCCAGGTGTAGGTCCAGGAAGTAGGCAGATCCCTCTTTCTGTGCAGATAATATGGCTGCTTAAATCAACAATAACAACACAAACAACAGCAGAGAACATAAGTAGAAATGCTACCAAGCTAAATCTCTGCCAATTATTCCATTACACATCTAAACTACTGTTAACACTGCAGCACAGCTATTTTGTGCAGGAAGCTAGACAAGTCTGGACTTTTAAAATTGGCTTCTAATCAGCTTTTTTTCCGATCATAGTGTTGTGCTCTTTCTCAGGCCTCATGGAGATATGCTGTGTCATGGACCTTTAACTAAACCTTCAATATATTTCCAATGTTTGACTGGAAGTTGTGTAAATTCTTTATCCTTAGTTTGTGTTAAGTGGCACTGAGATCTAGCTGTGGCATTCATGAAGTGGATTTTTCACATTTTTAAGAAAAAGTCGTGGCAGCCTGGCCTGTGTGGTGATCAGACTGTTTGCTACACAGGAATCCCAGAGTGTTTTTCTCCTGTGGTGTCATGTCTTCCAGTGAAATGAAATGCAGATATGTGTGTGACAGAGGTATCGGTTCGGTGCCGGTGTTGCTAAGGCTGACGTTTAATATTGGAGATGAACAATAATGAAAGCTTCTCCAGCCGTGAGTCATAATCTGCCAGTCTAACAACGCAGTGACGGGTAAAATAATAGCACTAATTTATTGGCACACTCTTTAGGAGAATTCATCTTATGGCTGAAACAATTTTGAATTGATTATTGAAATCAGCTAATTTAGTAATCGATTAATCGTCAAGCATTGAGATTCAAAAAAGGACATTTGCTGAAAGAGCAACAGTCTGAGCAGTAAAAAACTGTACAAAAAAAATATACATTTTGCAAAAAAATATTTTATTAAAGATGTTTTTCCCAAAACTCCTCAAGTGGCTGTAAAACAAATCTCCTCTTAAACACCTTTTGTTACCCAATTTTTTATCAATTAATTAAAAAAATAATCAACTGATCAGTCATACACTGTATCGATAAGTCAATTCAATTCAAATTCAATAAAAAAATACTTTATTAATCCCAAATCCCAAAGGGAAATTAAATGTTGCAGCTCATTAATTCAGATTCTTCAAGGAGTTATTGTAGATAGTGATGGCTGTTGGCAGGAACGATCTCTTGTAGCAGTCTGTGGTACAGCGAATCTGAAGAAACCTCTGACTGAAGATGCTCTGTTTTCTCAAGACTCAAGAAGAGGAAAAGGCTGAGATGTTAGAAGCATTTTTTAACTCCAGATGCATCTTTTGGTACTAATAATCAAGCATACACTAAAGGAATGCTTTTGTTGCATTTTAGACAGTAACATGTTTATTTTCTTACTTAAAAAAATTAATTCCTTATTTGCATCTTTTAATGTATTCCTAATATTGTATAGAAAAGGATTCAATGAAAAATCTACAGAAATTTCTTAATTTGATGAATTGTTAGAACAATCAATGGATTAAATGAAAACTAAAACAATCGTTAGCTGCAGACCTAAATTTATCTAATTGAATGCATATTTGTGCCACAGCGCCTCCTGGAGGGAGCATCAGGCCTGATCTGTCCACATCCTTCCCTTTCTCTTCATTTTCCCTCCGTTCCTCTGACATGTTGAACATTTTTTGGATTCACCTGCCTCCTGTTGAAGCTTTAAGCGTGTCATCTGCCAACCAGGACCACAGCTACGCTTCCCGCCTCCACTCCCCATCTCCCGGTCTCAAACACCCCTCCCTCCCTCGCTGCCACGTCCCTCCCCGTCCGCCTCTCCAAAACCACTTTGCTTCAGCCAAAAAGAAACCAAATCAAAATACAGCTACTTTTTAGAAAGACCAAATTGCGTTGTATCTTTGCCCCAGCCCTTTGCTGTAGCTGTGGTGGTGGTTGCACACGTACAACGAGTTAATAGGTGACTATAATGTGGCATGCATGAAGAAAGGACATAAGGGAAGCTGCCCTTTTACTCCTGTAAAGATGCATTTGTTAGTTTTTCGTTTCGCTCCAGCAGATCTCATAAAGCGGCGTCTCATTTGCTCGAAGGACGTCGTTTTGTTGACAGTGACAAAGCGGCTCTGAGTTGATTTTTTGGGGGGGATTTGTCTCTCTTCTCGTTGGGATTACGTTCCCAATCCCACTCATCACCCAACAGTTTGCACACAGACGGACAGAGTCACATTTTCATTGTCGGTGAATCACAGGAGACCAAATGGCATCGTTCTCACCCAGCCAAACTCGCTGAACTGACAGAGGGAACAGCCAAATCCATTTCAGCAAAATCCCTCCAAGCGCTCTGACAGTGAATGCACCCTAACCATTTGTCAACTATGTGGGATTTCTTCCTTTTCCGATGCTTCTCTCCAGCTTTGGTGACGACTGCCCACTACTCAGCTGTTAAATGCTCCTGGCAGTATCAAAAAGAGATAGATTTTATCATGTGTTAAGAGTCTCCATGGTAACTAAAATCCAACAAATCGCAAGTCTAAATGTTGATGGAAATTTGATATGTATGATATGTATGTAGCCTTGTGTTATTGTGAAGTTAATTGGTGGCATTGTTGGTGAAATACCCCAATAAAGAATTTTGTCTCATACAATTGAGTCATTATATTAGGATTTTCTACTTTTTCCTTCTAATAACAGCTGCTTTTATATAAAAACAAGTTGATCTGTGATCCTCAAGGTTTCATAAAGTAGTTTCAAAATACATCCTTCAAGGATGCATAACGGAAACTTAAAAAATGTGTTTTTCCAACTAATAAGAGCTGCTTTTATAATGGAAACAAGTTGATCTGCGACCCTCAATGTTTTATAAAGTAGTTTCAAAAGATTTACAACTTCAAGGATGCAATAACAAAAATTTTAAACATTTATTTTCCAAGCTAATAGCTGTTTCTCTGATACGTGATATTAAATGTTTTAAAAACTAGTTTTGAAAGGTTTAAATTTTATTCTTTCAGGATGCAATAACAAAACCCTTAAAAAACAACATGTCTCATCCTGCATTACAGACCAAAGTCATGATCAGATTATTTATAAAGCTTATTTAAAGCAACCAGAGTTGACCAAAGTGCTTAAATCCAAGATAAACAACAAAAACAATGAATTTTCTAAAGGAGAAAAAAAAACTAAACAGAAGAAAGCTATATAAACAAATGCTGTAAAAAATGACAAAGTGTAAAATAATTTAATTTACAACCAAATGAACATAAATGTGTTTGCAGACATGTTTGAGTTTTGCAGGTTTTATACTGTGGTACTAAAGATTTGACTTGTAAAGGTTTAAAATGTATTCTTCAGCAATGCAACAACAAAAATATGAAAAGTTGCTCCTATACACTGCAAAAACACAAAATCTTACCAAGTAATTTTGATCTAGTTTTTAGTGCAAATATCTCACTACACTTGAAATGAGACAAAACTAACAAGGAACTTTTCAGTAAGATATACTTGTTCTAAGTAAATAATTTCGTAATATTGACAAAAAAGTAGTACATGCATTGGCAGATTATTTTATTTGTAACAAGCAAAATTTTTTGTTATAAGTGAAATAATCTGCCAATAAAACAAGTAAATTTTAATCAAAATTAGGAAATTAATTTACAACAAGCTCCTATAGCATTTTGAAGGTTTACTTATCGGTTAGTTTTGTCTTATTTCAAGTTAACTAAGATATTTTCACTAGAAACTAGAATAAAAACACCCGGTAAGATTTTGTATTTTTGCAGTGTAATGAAAATAAGTTGATTCGAGACATTTGATGTTTGAAAGAGCAGTTTCAAAAAGTTTCCATTTTGTCCTTCAAAGATGCAATAATAAAAAAATGTAATGTTTATTTTGTACATATCAGGTTTACATATCCATTATTTTTAGGATTTAAATGAAAGAAAAAGTAACATTCCTGTTTTGTGTCTGTTGACGTTGCTTGTTTTAATGCTGTAGTTTGGTCAAATTACCTTGAGATTCAAGAACAAGGTTGACTAATCTGTCCAGATTCTTCTACATGAGAGAAATAAAATGCAGGAATGATTCACACTCTGTTTATTCAGCTCGTATCTGAGGCGCAATCATTTTTATAGAGAAGCTGCAGCACTTCATGAAAATATGAATTCCTGTTCCCATTTAGGAATTAAAAACTTGTAAAGTGATTTATTTTGGCAGAAGGAGCTGGGTGTCAAAGACTGAACAGAATGCAATGAAGGTTGTTTTTTTTTTTAATGGATTCTCATTAACTGGCCTCTGAAATCTATTTTGTTTTCAAAATGTCTCCTCATGCAGGCACTTTAAGAACATCAGAAACTGTTCAACTGAAGAATTAAAGGGGAAGCTGGAGGGGAGCTTATGAAAATAGACTTTTTTAGCTTTATATCATGTTATAAGGTTATAATATGATGAAAACATACGTGGAGTGTTGCTTTGATTCTTCGTGTTTAAGGAATTCTTGAATCTCCCATAGCAACCACGGGGCTGTTCCCGTAGCAACCAAAGAGTTGCTATTGGAGATATGGGAGGGGCCTACGCTCTTTCTCTCAAAATTAATTGAATATTTCAAAAAAGCTCCTCCTTGAAGTTGTCAGAGTAGCAGCTTCTTAAAGAGACAGAGGCCCAATTTCAAGGTGTCAAATTGCAAAGTAAAATTTCTTTTAAGTCATGTTTGATATATTTAGCATTTTTATAACATCTGAAGGTAATATAGTTACCTCAGTGATAGTCTTTATTAAACCCTGCACAGGGGCAAAGAACAAAATTTTACTAAACAACTCATAATGAAAAACATTAATTAAAAATAATGAGTTATACATCATGTATTTTTATTTTTTTATTATTATTTTCTTTTTTAACCAGGTAAAACCCCATTGAGCTCTAGATCTCATTTTGAAGAAGGACCTGGTAGAAATCTGCAACACACACAACTAAAACAGATTAAAGCATATGTACAAGTTTAAATGTATAAAAGTAGTTATTTAAAAAGAAGCTGTGATTTTTCCCTAGTAAAATAATGTAGAAGAAAAACTTAAACTATGGTACAGTACAATGCCAATATAGTAGTAATTGTATAGATGAGTGATACCATAGGTAATAGTGGTAGTGGTACAGATAATTAAACAATTTATTAATGCTGTATTATCTGTTGTTACACAGGTAATTGATATGAATGACCTGCGGTATCTTTCCTTCCTCCACTGTGAATTTTTCAGTCTACTGCTGCTGTTTGAGCTTTAAAATCGCAATATGTGCCTGGAAAATACATAATACCGCCCCTTTAAACAATGCAATAATAAAGACACAGAATTCTGCTTCCTAACAGCCTGGTTCTGCACATATGGGTCTCCAGTAATGCTCACATAAACGCTAATAACCTAGAATTATTCAGAGAATGGGTCTTAATGTGCCCTCCCACCCTGCCAACCCACTTTCCTCTGAGAATACATCAAGATTTAACTATCTCTATGCAAGCAGCCATATGAGCTGACCTATATATCACTGGCTGTACCTCAGATAGGGAACATTTCATTATGCAAGGCTGCAGTTACAAGCTTTAGTCCATTTTCTGTCTTTTTGTTCATGCATTGATAAACAGATTCCTTTGTAATGCAAATTAATAGCTACACACAACCCACTTATTTCACTTTAACCATATTTTTAATAAATAACTTCAAGTAATGCACAACTTGCTTCAAGAGATGATGTATCTGAATAAAAATAAAATACAACCTCCTCTCCTTTCTTGATTCCAAATGTTAAACCAGATAAATGCTAATGCATATCAGAATGAGGATTGGGTGGCTGCATGTAAAGACACCTGATAAAGACTCTAGAAAAACATGATCTGATTTCTGTTTGTCTGTTGCAACAGAATGTTTTGGGTTATTGCTGTTTGTTCCATGATCAACCTTCGTTTTCACTAATCAGTACAGATAAAACTCGTTAGCGAGGGTTTGGTATTCACTTTTAATTTTCCTCCTGGTGTGCAACAGACAAAACAAACCTACAAGTAGCTTTTCAGCAAGATATAGTTAATAATTTCTTAAAATTGATTTTAAATATATTTATTTGTTCCTCTAGTAACAAGCCATTTTTCCCATGTTATCCATCCGTCCGTCCGTCCGTCCATCTATCCATCCAAGGCGTTCCCAGGCTCCAGCGTGTCCTGGGTCTTCCCCAGGGCCTCCTCCCGGTGGGACCTCAACACCTCACCAGGGAGGCGTCCAGGAGGCATCCTGACCTGATGCCCAAGTCTCAACTGGCTCCTCTGGATGTGGAGGAGCAGCGGCTCCACCCTCATGATCATAGATGAGGGTGGGAACGTAGATCGACTTTCCCATGTTATAAGTTAAATAATTTGCTAGTGGAATTAAGATTTTTTCATCAATATTAAGGAATTATTGACTTAAAACAAACTGCTGTAACATTACTTCCAAGTTTGTTTTGTCTTATTTGTGTTTTTGCAGTGTATAGGCAGTTATGTCCCTTTTTTTTCTTTTATTGTTTACATTATTTCTGGCTATTTTCTTTGGCTCTTTGGTCTTTCATTCCACGCAGCTGCAGTTCATTCAGTGTGATTCATCTCTCCGGATCTTCCTGAGCCTCTGTAATTAGCTTCTTGTCTTGCTTCGCTGGTTTCTACTGTTGATAGTTCTGGTTCAGTTGCTTCCTGGTCTTTGTTGTCGTGTTGCTGCTTGTAAGTTGGATTTAGGTTTAGAAATTAACAGATGTCCTCTGCAGACTCTGACCGGTTTTCTTCCATGATCGCTCAGAGTTCAGTTTTAATTTCCCATCAGTTTTCCAACAGCATGATGCTGCCACCATGCTCCATTTCATTTTGCATCTCAAAAAGTTAATTTTCAGCCATGTTGGCACATGTTTACCTGATTTTGATATTTGTTGTTGCTTCTATGAATTGTTGTCTTTTTGATCCTTAAAATACCATCATTTTTATTCATCTTTGCATGTTGGTCCATCTGATTATGTAATTTTTAATATAAAATGACTGAAACGTCGCCGGTATATTTAGTAAAAAGTAGACTTCTTACCAAATATTTTTTTACTCTTTCTTGAGTAATTTCTTGAATGGCTACTTTTTACTTTTATTTGAGTAAAAATATGTTATCAATATTATAATAACCAGAAGCTGATAAAACTGTTGCTGCATCTTAAGTTTTGCTGAATTGAAATAGTGATTTTTTAAAAATGAACTAATTACATTTAATTGGGTAACTTTTTTGAAAAATATTCTTTTAGTAGTATTTTTACTATGCTGCACTTTGTAGCTACTTCTACATAAGTAATTTTATTTCTCTACTTGAGTAAAATTATAGATATTACAGCCACTGTGAGTAACTACATTGAATGAAGGAGAGGCTTGTTTTAACTTAAAAAAATCACCACATAAATACATATTTGCAGTTTTTGTTAAAGTTTTGTAAGTTTTATATTCAAAGAAACTTATTTGAATTCTTTTGCCTGATTTGGTTACTTTGTAATTATGTCGTTTACATGAATTTTTGCCATTTTGTCCCTAAAAATACCAAAATTTCCACATAACTTTGTATTTTTTGAATTTATTTTTTGATCAGTTACTCAGTAAAGGTATTTTCCAAATACCTTTTTTACTCTTATTTGAGTAATTTCTTCAATGTTTACTGTTTACTTTTACTTGAGTAGAAATATGTTGAAGTAGTTGCTTGAGTACAAGTTTTGGTTACTCTACCCCCCTCTGGTCACACAGCTCATCATTCAGAGCATATATTTTTAAAAAATCATTTATTTCCCATCCTGGTTTTCTTTGGGATGAAGGACAAACTCTTAATTTTTCATAAAACCCTCAAAAATGTTACCCACAAACAGTTGTTAGATTAGTTGCTATGCCTGCTGCCTCTGCTGCTCTTGTGAACATAATGGGTCTGGAGGTGAAGTGGTTCCAGCGGGACCGGGCTCGGAAACAGCCCCGGGCCCAGCTGAGGTCACCGGGTTCGCAGCCTCGCCGCTTTCGGTGTCCTTAAACGCGGGTCGTGTGACCCCGCCCTCGTGACGATTCTGTGTCGTAGATGTGAACCATATCCGTTTTCACGGGCCGAGTTGGAAGTCAAGTTAGAACCGGTGAGAAGCTGAACCCGGAAGTTCAGTTTCATGACAAAAACATTGATCCTTGAAATTTGATCAATGCCATGGCAACCAAATAAGAAAACAATTATTCAAAACGTCATTTATTAATTCATTCACTGATTCAGGTTAAAGTTTGACACAATTTAAAATTAAATTTATAACTTATAATTATATATAAAACTGCAGGATTACAGTTTCCCAAGTCTGTTTTTACTTAAAAAGCAACACTCTAAAATTCACAACTGTGTTTTAAAATTATTAAAAGTTGGGCTACATCTTCTTTTAAAAAAAAAATCATAACATAACCAATAAATCTAAAACACAGGCAGGAACAGATTATAATGATATTAAAAGTGTGTTAAGCCTGCATTCATTCAAGTACTTGCTCCATAAAGTGTCCTGTAATTAGTGAAATAATCTTCAAATTGAAGTATTTTTAATCAATATTAATGGATCATTAACTTAAAACAAGTTTTTATATCTTGCTGAAAAGTTTCTTGTGAGTCACTTTTGTCCTATTTCACCAAGATATTTCAATAGAAACTAGCCTAAAATTACCTGTAAGTGTTGTTCATGACTCAGCTCCTTCAGACTAGCCAGCAGCAATTAGCAAACACCTAGTAGAGCTCAGTACACTAGCTAATTCTCAGTGCAACACTAGTAAAAACGTTAATAGAGGAGCGATGTGATGACTTCCTGAAATCGGAGTTCCAGAAAGAACAACAGTTTTTAAAGAGACAGAGGCCCAATTTCAAAGTGCAGAATTACAAAATCATTTTTAAAGTCATATTTGATGTATAGAATTTTTATAACAACTGAAGTTGCTTGATTATGCTGTAAAATGGCACTATATGCCTAGAAAGTACATAATACTGCCCCATTTCTAGTTTTATAGACTTATATACATTTATATCTCGAAGAACATGATTCTGTATGCCTTAATATGACCTGAACATAAATTTGGTGGGGGAGGTGGGGCCAATGGAGTGGCCAACATTTTTCAAGACGGGGGTCTTGGCCCCTCAGGGTCCCTTCTTTGGGGTGCCACTGTTGTATCCTTTGATTTTTTACCCCCCCCAAAATAAAAACAAAAAAACCCTCTTAAATTTTCCTCTCCCTCACAGCGGTATATTTTTTATAAGAACTGAAGTTCACATAATTACTTGTTTGTGCTAAATGGGACTATATACCTAGAAAACACATAATATTGTCCCTTTAATAAATTTCATAGATTTATTTATTTATCAGGATTTATTTATTTATTAGGTTTTATATTTATGTCTTTATTAAATTAGTTACTCTGTATGCCTTTCTATGATCTGAACATGAATCTGAGGGGCCAGTGGAGAGGCCAACATTTTTCAAGAAGGGGTCATATCCCTCTGATGCCCCCCTCTTGGGGTCGCCACTGTTGTATCTCTTTTTTTTTCTCTCTTAAACAAAATAAAAGCAAAAAAAAGTTATATTTTACTCACCCTCATATCGTTGCATTTTTACAGCAACTAAAATTTACATAATTTCATAGCAACGTGCTTCGAGACTTTTATTTTGACATCTCTCCCGGAAGTTTAACGCCTCCAACGTCTTGCTTTGACGCTCGACATAAACTATTTATTGTAAACTTGGGTCAGGCCGGAGAGACGCGGAGGACTGCAGCTGTTTTTACAGCTGACTCCCTTCCAGCTGCTAGCAGGTCAGTCGCTCCACTCCTTCCTATCGCTTCCCCGGTCCGCCGCAGCCTGAGACGCGGCGCTGCCTCCAGCCCGGGCAGCAGCTGCTGCTGCGTCAGTTCCTAACACTGACAGCCCCACGCCCTCATTATGTTTCTTTCCCATTCTCCATTTGGATATAAAGTGTTTTAAATCGCGGAACTGCTGCGGAAAGTCACTTTGAGATTTGTTTAGTGAGTCCAGTGTGCGTCAGCGAGCCAAACACGCAATGGGCTCCCCGCAAGTACAGCGAGAGTGAACATTTTGTTGTTGTTGTTGTTGTTGTTTTAATTAAAGCTGTATTAAATAGGTGAGTCTTTATTCTCCCCAGCCTCTCGTCTATAAAACGACAGGCTTTTATCTGCACCAATGAAAGAGAGGGAGAAGCAGGAGGAGGTGGGGTGAATTAGGGAGGAGAGGGGGGTGTTATACAGTCCTACAACCGTCTTTCCTGTCCTGTTTATCCGCGATGTAGGCCAGCTCTGTCCGGCTGCGAACCAACTTCCTGCATGTGGCCGTAGGAGGAAGAGGATTTCTGAGGCTTTAGCGGCCGCAGCCGCCGTCTGATCGCGATCCCCCGCTCCCCTCCGCGGATGGTGCGGGGTGGGATCATCTGGAGAGGCCGTGGCAGACATTTTACCCACGGTCTTCAGGAGCCTGGCAACTCGGACCGGGTGTACCTCCGCGCGCGAAGGTAAAGCATCATTATGTTGTATGTTTGACACACGCAACAACCAAAAAGTAGTTGAATAAAAGTTTAACTCAAGGATTTTAAAGCTTCACATAAAGGAGAAAAAAAACGAAGCTGTAATAAAATATGACCTTCCATTTAGAACATGGTGTTTAGCTACTTTTTATAAATATATTTGTTCAGTAGTGAAATAAGCAGCTTGGCCTTCAAGCCAGAAGTGCACCAGAACTTTCAGAGTGTAGATTTTGTGCACCTCAAATCTGGAAAAACTTCCAGAAAACTGCAAAACAGCTGAAACACTGAGCTAATTGAAATTGAAATTGAAAGCACACCCTGTTTATAGCTGCTTTTGAACCAACAAACTGAAATTTGACCAACATATTTGATGTGTATTGATGATTGCACTTTACAAGATGTAATGTCTGTTAATATTGTTTTTACAACTGTTGACTATATGATGTGTTTCTTATGTTTTCACAAAGCTTAAAAGCGCTATATAAATGAAATTGATATAACTGATTATCTTTTGAAACAAAACTGTTGATAATGGATGTAAATTCTTTCCCCCCTGTGGGAGTATCATGTTCTTTTTGTTGAATAGGTTAAAAGGTCAATTCAATGTTCTGGTTTTCAAAAACAAAGGAAAGTGCTGCCATACACTGACAATATCATTTGCACATGCAGACAGCTGCTAAATACAGCAAATGCTAGCTAGCAAGAATTTTTCTCCATATTTTGGCGCCCCCTGTAGTGCAGGGGTTAACCACTGCACTACAGGGGGTGCATTGGGTTAGAGGAAGGGTTAACCACAAACACACACCCACACCTAAGAAGGACCAATTTACAGAAACCAATTAACCTTATAAAGAAGTAGGAGTACCCTGAGAGAACCCGTACATACACAGGGAGAACATGGAGAATAACCCCAGGTTCAAACTCAACAGCGCCACCATTTAAACATGAATAATTTAAAGAGGAAATCGCTCTCTCTGATGATAGTAGGAACCCCCTTTCGATTCAAAATCCTCCCTGCGCATCACGGAGCCTTGAGTCGGTTCGGATTTTATCCTAATAAAGCAGCATTTCACACTGAGTCCAACTTGTTTTGACCTGCTACAATCGGGAAACGCAGCTGCAGGTGGATATAAACAGCGATTAAACTGTGTTTTTCAAGGTTATGCAAAAGTGTGAGGCGGATTGGTTAAAACCCAACCCTTGATGGCGGCCGGGGGAGTTAAAAACGCGGAGGTTTGATTCTCATCCTCATTAATATCGGACATCCGGTGGCACTGCCAGCTGCGCCCCATTTTTTATTGTTGTCTGTGCGCTGAAAGGATGACTGCCGGGTCGTCTCTCCGCGCCGCGGAGCGCAGCAGCGGCTGCTGGTGAGAAAATACTCGCTTCTTTTTATCTTTTTTAAAAAGCTGAATATGCATAAAGAGGGTTATTAGGGCAGCGTGTGTGTGCGCGTACAGCGGAAGAGAGGCTGAGCCTTTCTGGATGTTCTCCGCCGGCCACCACAGCTCCCTCCCCCGCTGCTGTTTCATCCAGCTGCGCGGACACAACCGCGTGTTCAAGACCAGATAGCCCAGCAACTGGCACCCGATCTCCTCCCTTAAATCCAATTTGTTTCCCCTCATAGAAATGTTTTCGCATCCGATCGGGGTGAAGATGCGCTCTGAACGGACAGAGAGCCACTTCCATCCCTCCGTGGGAAGCGGAGCTCCAAGGACACAGAGGGAGGCGGGGGTCGTTTATTTAACCTACTTTTCCTCTTTTGCATTCATTCATGCAATTACGACAGAAACGGAGAACTCAGACGCACATCTGTGTTTTGATTGCTGTCCAGATTTATTATTTTTTCGCTTTAATTTGGGTTTAAATGGGCTTCCCAGATTGACAGCACGGTGTCTCTCCGGTCCGCTTCCCCGCCTCCTCATCGCAGTTTTCGGCCCTGGTGCTCCATCCCAGCCTCTCTCTCTGCTCCGCTCACCTTGTTTCGTGCGCAGCCATCCGTGGTTCGGGATCATGCTTGACTTATGATTGATTCTTTATTCCAGCGACTGAATTTTGATTCTTCCTCATAATCTAAATTTACCGCAAGGTTCACAGACAGGTTTACTTTGTGCTTAGTGCATGAAAAATGCTATTATTTAAAGAAAAGAAAGAAGTTAGTTCATATATATGTTATCAATGCTACCTACAAACTCATAAACATGTTTCTGTATCTTAAGTTTTGCTGAATTAAATTAAATAGTAATTAAGAAATGATTGATTTAAAGAACTAGTCACATTTTCTTGGGTAACTTTTTGGACAAAATCTTCTTGTAGATTTTGTATTCTGTACTTTTTATTTTTACTTAAGTAGTTTTATTATGAAGTATCGTTACTCTTACTTGAGTAAAATTTCTCCCACTGTGAAGAACAAACCTCTTAGACACATATCTGCAGTTTTTGATAAAGTTTTGTAAGTTTCATAGTGAAAGAAATTGATTTGGAAAAATGTTTCTTAAGCCTGATTTTGCTACTTAAGAATTGTATTATCTGTGTGAATTATTTTCATTTTGGACTTTAAAATGCCAAAATGTCCACATAAATTAGTATTTTGGTCCATCTGATGTCATTTTTAAATGTTACATTATTTATTTTTTCAGTACTTGAGCAGCTTTTTTTATTCTAACTTGAGTAATTTCTTGTTTGGCTACTTTTTTTTAAACTTTATCTTGAGTAAAACTATGTTGAAGTAGTGCTACTCTTACTTCAGTATAATCTCTGGGCACTCTAATATTGACAGAAAGTATAAAAATGCTCCAGTTTTAATATAGACGTTAAAAATTTCCATCTGTCTACATCTTTGAGGATTTCTGCATATTTTCCAGACTTTCCGGAATCTTAAGCCTTAAATTTCCTCAGGCTTTAAATATGAAAACTGTTAAATCACACCCTGTAGAGACAAAGAAGTAAAGTAGAATATAAATATCTTTTATTGTGCCACTTTGGGGACATTTCTGTGCAACAGCAGCAAAGTGTCAGACAATAACAGCAAACAGACTCACACAAGTATAAGATGTACATAAAAACAGAATAAAGAGTAAAAACATTGTACAATATGGGCAAAAATTCAACATTTATAAGTAGGAATGAAAGATGGATGGACATATGAATGGGAAAACAAATCGATAGATATATGAATGAATGAAAAAAGACAAATTGATGATAGGATAGAAACATAGATGGATGTGTGGACTGATTAGTGGATGAAGAAAAGCCTGAAGATACATTTTTTCCATTTTGCTAACATTACATTTTTGTGTTTTTGTGATGTAAAGCATTTTGAACTGCCTTGTTGCTGAAACGTGAAAAACAAACAAACTTGATTGATTGACTGAAGTCAAATTCCAAGCAGGAACTCTGATCTTATTTTAGATTTCTGTCCCATGTTTGTTTCAATTGAACGTCTTTGTGCATTCCAGACACACATATATACATTAAATGTTTTAATTGTTGAACAATTTTGGCTAAATTACTGCTCTGACTTTGTTGCTCTTTCAGCAATTTGTTCTAATTTTGAGTTTGTATGCTCCACTTAACAATTAATCAATTACTAAATTAGTTGACGATTATCTCAATAATCGATTAATCACAATGAATCCAATTAATCGTTTCAGCCCTATGGTCAGTTAAGTCTTAGGTTGTGGTAAACATGTTCTGTTTTACTTTAAAGCTGGTGTTTTTACTCCTACCTCCCTCTGAAACAGTGTAGCCCCCCGTTTAGACAGATATGAAGGACAAAATGGCCGCCGTCATGCATGAACTGCACCACATGGGCCGTATCGCTCCACACTGTAAATGTTAGCACTCTTGTTTGCCTTGTGAATATATATCTGGTCACAGACCCCGCAGTGCTCAGGGCATTTTGTTTGCTGGCGGATTCTTGTTTACAAAGAACAAAACAAATCTTCGGTTGATCTTTATGGTGGTTGCTGGTTTGAAACTTACAGTGTTTGGAGATGAATGGCTTCTGTTTGGTTTCCCTGTGGTGCTGCTGTAAAATCCACCTGTCAGAGTGGATTTATCAGCTGTGGAACCTTTGGACCGAGTCGGATGTTGAGCCAACACTTGCAAAATGAAGCCAGTTGTTGCAGAAATACCTGCTTTGTAACTCAGCAGGAGCCTGAAATACTGCTGAGCAACATGGATTAAAAATAAAATATCAGATTTTTTCCAACTATTTTAATAGATTTTTTTTCTTGCTTTTTTTCTAAAAGAGAAATTACAAAAGATAGAAAATATTTTTGAAAAAGTGTTTTTTACTTTAACCTTCTTTTCTGTAAGTTGCACAACAGAGTATTTGAAACTGAAACAGGAATATTAGTTTAATTAAGAGAATATAGTCATAAAATTAGCAGAATAAAGATGCCATTCTACCAGAAGACTGAAAAAGTAGTTTTAATTATTAAAAAGGTTGAGTAATTAATCTTTTGATATTTTTAATAAAATACCAAAAATATTCTCATATTCCTACAACTGTATTTTTGCAACATCATGACTTTATTTTTATTAAAAGAAGAAATCTTATCTTGACCCTTTGCGTTCAGAGTTGACCTAAATTCAAAGTCCAAATAAATAGAAACTGTAAAAGACTTTGGTCAAACAGGATGATATCTTTTTGGTGTGCTGACATCACTCTGAACTTTGAACTAAATAAGAAATGCATTGGTGAAAAAAAGAAATCCAGATTTTCCAAAAATAAAAAACAAAAATTTGATTAATCGATAAAATTGATTTATCGCCCAGCCCAATTCTGAACAGAAACATAGTAAAGTCAGAAAGGAACATGAGTGTAGGGCTGAAATGATTCATCAAAATAATCATTAACTAATTTAGTAATCAATTTTTTTTTTTTTGCATTTTAGACTATAAAATGCTTATTTTCTTACTTAAAAATGGAATTGAATTACTTGTTTACTTCCATATTTTAATGTATTTCTAATATTGTATAAAAAGACTTCAATGGTTAAATAAAAAATCTGCAGAATGTGCAAACTTTTTATTTGACTAATCGTCAGAGTAATCGGTAGACTAATTGATTATTAAAACAATAGCAGCCCTAAAATCTGAGATTTTATTTTACTAAAAAAGCATCTTAACATGTTGCTGAACTCCTTTGTGCGTTTCTTTTATGCCATAATTTGACGTTTAATGTGATTACTTGCGGGATTCCTGATACTTGAGTTGTGGAGGCATTTGTCATGTTTTTCCTAAGTAGAGAAGGAAGCAGTTTAAACTGGCATTTAAGCCGGTCGTGTTGTGTGCACAGGCAAAACCGCCGGCATGAAAATGCACACGGCACTAACTCTTCCACAAACCTGCAGCACTTTGCGGGTTGAATCGCCTCTTCTCCGTGCTAGAGAGGTATGTCTCTTAGCGTTCGTAGTTTTGCGGGGATCATTATTCTCCTTATCGAGTTTAGACTTCACTTTATGCGTCTGGTGACTGTGTTACAGTGGGTTGGTAGCTGGCATGCTTTATGAGCCAAATACCAGTTTTCCAAGCGGCTTCTCAGAACTGCCAGGCAAATCTTCATTTCCTCATTCCTGTGCTCCTGAGGTCAATCCAAAGGGAACATATTCTGGCATTGTTCTCAAATCACTGAGCAAGGGTCTGTTTGAGCTGCATGCTTTAGCTTTTCCGCAGTTTTCCAACAGTATGCCAGCATTGTTTCTGCTGTGTGTGTGCGCATAGATGTTACTCTGTATTTCATCATGTTGCCATTTGTAAGCGTCTCAGGCTGATCAGTGCTTGCAGCTTTGCCTCGTCTCCTCTTTCCTAAAGATGTCGTTGGTCGAGTGTGATCGGGTTGGGAGTTAAAACGCAGTTTTTCAAACAATTCGGTTTAACACTTTTTTCTGAACAACCTCAGCCAAAATCCCGGTATTCAGTTGTAAATGAGGTAGCAGTAAAAACTCTCTGGAACAATATGTGGATGACTTGTTTTCTTTTTTTTAATGTTTACAGTGAGCCTTTTTATGCCATTAAGAAATGTTTTCTATAAACTACAACATTTAGACTCATCATAGTGTTTTTGTTGTTTGTTTCCAGTAGACATTGACTCTTTATCTGCATCGTTATAAAAAAAAGTTGAGGTTTCCAAGTAGCTACAGCTGAAGTCGTTCCAATAACAAGCTGCAGGAAGTATTAGAATATCTGGGATTTTTTTGGCTGTTTGGAACGTGAAGCAACAAATTCAAAAATACTTAATTGATCCCAAAGGGAAGTTAAATAACCAACTCTCACATGTTGCTGTGCAATGCCAGTCAAGGTAATAAGACTGAGACGATTAATCACATTAATCATTATTAATCGTGATTAATCGATTATTGAAATGAATGTCAGCTAATTTTGTAATTGATTAATTGCTTACCAGATTAAATCCAGACCCCCAAAAAGCCAATTGCTGCAAGAACAACACAGTAAGAGCAGTAATGAAGCCAAAACTGTGCAAAATTATATATGTATTTAGAAATATAAGAGTAAAAAAAGCCATTTTTGGCTTCTACCCAAAATTCCTCAAGTAGCATAGTGTTAGCCTCAACTGGTGCAGATTCAGTAAAAATCTCCTAATAGTCTCATTTTTCTATCCAATTATTAACTAGTTAATCCAATAATTAACCAATAATATTTAATATTTTTTGATAATTTGTAGCCACAAATGATCAACTGTACACTAGATAAAAACTATGTTGTTGCATTTTAGGCAATTTAATGCTTACCGTTTTATTTCAAAGAGATATTTAAATATTTGTATATCTTAATGACTTTTTAATATGCATTAAGATATACTTGAAAATTACAGCTTATATAGTAGGAATTTTTATATTTACAATATAATCTTTGTGTCACACATTCTGAATTTTGTTGCCAAGGTTTTGTTAAAACTTTGTTTGCAGGAAACTGGTATTTTTACTCAAAGTAATCTGGCTTAGAAATATTATTCCTCTCTGTCTCTCGCAAATATGTACTGTATAGATATCATATTTATAAACTGATAGGAGTTTATAAATATGATATTTATAAACTAATAGGAGTTTATCAAGAGAAACTCCTACAAGTTTATAAATTGTGGATTACTTTTCTTCTGTTTTTTTGTTTGTATTTCCTTTAATTCATGTAAAGCACTTTGAAATGCATTGTTGCTGAAAATGTGTTTTTCTTTTAAATAAAATTACCTTATCTTTCCTAAAAAATAGATAAAATAAAAGCTGATGTGGGAGCAGCAAAGTCGGCTTTTCAGTAAACGTCTCTGGATAAACTCAGTTTTACTTAATGTAAAAGTTTGGTTATGAAAAGATGAATGCCATGTGTTGCACTTAACATTTTTTATTTTAATTAATTCTGTAATAATTTCACCCTGATTCAAAATAAAAATTCATCATAGTTAAATCAATCCAAGGTGCACAAAATGGCCCCTGGGCTGCAATTTTAACACCACAGTTATAAATATTAAGCTTCCACATGAATTTGATGTAAGTGTCCTGTAAGACTTATGAATCTGTTCATAATATGTGTGAAAAAAAACGTTTGCACTGCTACTAAACATTGGCCATAAATCTATCAGCTGGTGTGAGTTTTGCTAAGATTTTGCCTTCATGAATCATTTAGTTTGTGTTTTTATTTTAGATTTACTGTCTTCTCCTGTTTCCAGGTGCTTAGGTTTCCATTCCACCTCTGCAGGTTGTGTAATATTTAACAAAGTGACATCAAAGTTATTCTTTGTTGAAGCTCATGTCAAAACATCTGTTCATGCAGAAGTAACAAATGCTGCTCTGTGGTAATCTTCCATATTTGTAAAATCAAATTTAACCTTTGCTTGCCCCATAAAAGCTTCTGCAATTGTTGTTTGGAAAGCTCTCTGTTGACAGGAAGTGACATGTCCTACATTTCTAGCAGCGGTAGCAGGAAGCTGGTTTATGTCGAATAAATGGATGTATTAATAGAAAAAAGAGAAACAGGTCACGATAATCAGCAGTTTTAGCTTTGGTGGCTGCACAGACTTTACAAAGGAGAGTAGTACAGCAAAATAATGCCAAGCAGTGAAAAATGGCTCCTGCTACTGAATCACATTCATCTCAGAGCGGTTTGCTGCTGAACACGTTAAAATCCTCTGATAATTTGTTGTTTGGTTAAACAAACAAAGCAAACGTGTGACTGTAAATTTAAGGTGACTCACAGCTTCCTGTTTCTTTTGTTTCTTCAGACTGTAACAAGATTTTTGGAGATACGAAATGTGAAAAAGGGCTCCACTTTTTCACCTTCACAATCTAAGGTAAGAAACATTTCCCAACTTCTGTCGCTTCTGTTTCTTCCTTTCAAATGTGGAAACGTTTTGACTTTGTGACGTTTTCTCTGGAAATTAATTAGTCTTTATCTTTTTTACTGTAAAATATTTGCCTCTGCTGTGTGTAAAACCATTGTGTTTGTGTAAATCACATCCACTGATGCTTTAAGGGTCACGTTTCCTTCTGCAGAAAATGCCTCCTTCAGTCTGTAAAGCCTTTTAAATTGTGTTGGATAACATTTATTTGACGAGGTGTGCATAAATAAGACTGACATGAAGATGAAGGAGTTTGAATTTTTATGACTGCTGACACTTTTAATGATCTTTTGATGCAAGTTTGAATGCAAGTTTGCTTTTAAAGTGTCATTATTTACCAAATAATGCAAAATTGACACTTTTAATTAAACTTTTAATGCAACTTTGTATTAAAGTGTCATTTTTTACCGAATGACTTCATGACAACAGTCGTAAACATTCATGGAGACTCCTTTGTATTCATGAAACTGTTATGTCAGTCTTATGCACACCACTTCAAATAAAGTTGACCTTTTATTGTGTGAAAAATTACATCCAAAATCGATTATTACCTCAGCTTTCGTGATCTGAATAAATGGACATTCTCAATGGGATTTAAAAACAAATAACAGACAAATCAGATCAACCTGCTTTATTTTGTAGAATTAGCTTTTTCTAGTATAGTTTTATTGTTTATAGTCACAGTAATTCAGCTATTTTCTGTGTGTGTGTCCTTTTATAAAGATCTTAAATTTTTTTTAATTTGATTATGAAGGGCGAATCGATAAATCTTCCCCAATTTTCTTAATTTTTGGGACTTCGTCTGATCTTTTCTATCATCACAGAAAATGAGCCACGTCTCCTTTTGCTGTGCAGAGAGAGAAAACTGAGTCTGCAGACGCTATCCGTCTGCACGTCTCTGTACCCACAAATTTTACACAAGGAAGAAATTTTCCAGACACCAAAAAACATTAACTTATTGGCAGAAAACAGTGGAGTATTTTTTTATTTTTTTTATTTTAAAACGCTTGGGCTGTTTTTAGAAGCAGTAGAAACTGAAACGGAATAACAAAAACATAAACATTTTTAATAATACATCCCGTTTAAGATCTAATATTATCACATTACTATATGGTCAAGACCATTTATCCCATTCATCATTTACTAACAGCAGCCGACTTTAAAAATGTGAGCAATGTAAAACAGTGTAGCATAACAGAAACAAATAAAAACATTGAGGTTGTAAAGTGGGAGACGATTGAGACAAGATTCAATAAGTATGAAATATTTTCCACAACAAAACTCCACCAGTTCAGTTAAATTTAAATTGCTTTTCTGGGTAAGACTTCTTCTTCTTATGCAAAAACAAACAATCTTACCAAGTATTTTTGGTCTAGTTTCTAGTGCAAATATCTTTGCATCATCTTTCACCCTGTGGTGCTATTTTAACCACAGGGTGAAAATAGGAATATAAATATTTTTTTTTTAAATAAATAAATAATTTATAAATAACCGGTGGAGTAAGTGACGTGTGGTGAGATGCAATGCTGGTGAGGCACTGACTTAGTCTGGAGGACAAAAAGACTATTATTTTACATGCCATTCACAGCCGCGCTGCCGCCGTAGAGCAATTCTGTTAACTCAATGAAACTTGGAAATTTAAGTTTTATTAATTTCGCACTGAGCTCCACAGCAAAGGGAAAACCCGTTTAAGTAAAACTCAAAACCACGTCTTTCTCTCTGTATTGGCCAGGCTACACAGACACGTTGCCATAGCAACTGACAACAACGCCCCTAAAAAAACACAGAAATGTTTCCCACACAAAGAGCAGAACATTCAGTCTGTTGCAGTAGTATGGTTTTAGCCTTAATGTTTGAGAATATTAATAAGTGATTGCTGTGGTAAGAGGAGAAAACTATAAATATGTCGCTGCACTTTACTGTATAGCTAGCTCCATGGCTAGCTCGCTGTTACTGTCTCTTACTCTGCAGTTACGGAGTCACAATGTCTGGGATCATGAGCGCCCCCTGCCATGAGGCAGGCGAACTGCCTGCCTCACCTCGAATCTGTTCTCTGCCGTTTCTGATCGCTTCTCAGCACACGAAACACGTTACACACACAGTTGGTGACAAAAATCACTGAACATTATATTAACATGCTAAATTATGGAAAATCAGTTCATATATTAAATGTTTTTTAACAATTTTATTGGCGCCGTACAGACAGGAGGACATGCTCTCATAGAATGGCAGGTGGACTTTCATTTTCAAATTAAACCACCTTCACGTTTTACAGTGTACAATCCACTTCATCTTGCAGAAAATCTGCCAGTTTTGTCTTATTTGAAGTGTATTAAGATGTTTATTCTAAAAAAAACACATTGTCAGGTTTTGTGTTTTTGCAGAGTGGAAACACACAGAAGAGCTGTTAGCGATTCAAGTTCTTGTTTGAAATAAAAACTGAGTTTTGTTTTTGCTGCAGAAGTTGCCTGATCTGACGTGTCCACATCCTGACACCTTCCTGCCTCGGGCATGCCTCAGGTAAAGCCGCTCCGTCCCTCACGGTTTCGCTGCGCTTGGCTTACATGTTCAGAGTTTCTCACCTTTTTCCGCTTCTCCGCTTGCAGCCGGGTATGAATGGGATGGAGCCTGCATTTGGCGAGGCCTACGGGGGCCACAGGGGCCTGCTGAGCCCCTGCCCGCTGGCCATGTCGCCACAAGGGGGCAGGACTGAGTATGATCAGGTAGGAGACCAGAATGGGGGATGGGAAGTGATGGGAATTTAGCGATACTGATTCCATCATCGATATCACTTCTCGATTCGATTCTCTTTGAGTTGTGAAATAAACTATTTAGTTTAGAAATCGCACCATGATTCAAACTAAATCTGGCTTAAAAAATAAGAATCCCGCTATCAAATGAACATTTTAACATGAAGTTAAGTTTTATCCATTGAAACCCCATTTAAAACCTCCTGGTTTTTCCACCAAATATTGATTTCTGAACTCTTCCTGAGTTAAAACATTAGCATTGTTGTTTCTAAATAGATAGATAGATAAATCTATATGAATATGAACTGGTTTTCTTTGCATTATTTCAGGTCTGAAAGCACTCCGTGTTTTTCGTTATTTTCACCATTTCTTATTTTCTGCCAATAAAAACAACATTTTTGCTTGTAACTTCAGAGACATGTTGTCAGTAGTTTATAGGATAAAAGAACAAAGTTCATTTTACTCAAATACATACCTATAAAAAGTAAAATCAGAGAAACTAATTATTTTAAGTGGTCTCTTAATGTTTTCCGGAGCTGTATGTTTGCGGCTTTCCAGAAATTTAAGCTCAAGAAACATTTTCTTAATTTAAAAATATTTTTCTTAAAATAAGTTCATATATCTTATTTGTCTAAGTAAAACAAATACTTTGTGTATTTTCAGTTGTTATAAGTGAAAATAATTACTTACTGCTTACACTTTTAAGCAAGAAATAATTTCTTAATATTGATTAAAAAGTGCCAGTTACATTAACAGATTATTTTACTTTTAACAAGACATTTTTCCCCATTTTATACATGAAATAATCTGCAGTGGAACTAGGACTTCTTCATCAATATCAAGGAATTATTGACTTAAAATAAGCTCTTATATTTTGTTGAAAAGTTACTTAGAAGTTAGTTTTGTTTTATTCCAAATGAACTAAGATATTTGCACTAGAAACTAGAGAAAAATCCTTGGTAACATTTTGAGTTTTTGCAGTGTGAACTTTTGACCGAGCAACTTTTACTTGTAGTTGAGCAACAATTGACCTTGAGTAACAATACTTTTTCTAAAGTACTTTGTCCGTCTAACACATACATGTCTTCCCCTCTCCCGCTGTAGAGCGTGCTCCTGATGCTGGGCTCCCCGGCGTCGCCAAGGAAACGGCCCTTCGAGTTGCTGAGCGACCTGGTGGATGACGGCGGTTTTGGCGAGGACCAGCATCCGGAGCGCTGGGACGTGTCCGCGCTGGACGAGATGGCCCGCTATACCAAGCTGGGCCTCGGAGTCGGCGGGGAGCTGCTGGCGTGCGCTGAGGACGCCATCTTGATGGGCCGCTGGGGGAGGAGTCGGGAGGAGGAAGAGGAGTGGAAGAAGAGGAGGGACGGCTGCGCGGCGCCTCCAGTAACCCAGGAAGTCCAGGTCACGGCGGCGGGGATGGAGTTGCCGCGTGGCTCCGTTACCGTGGCAACACAGAGGGAGCTGTGCGCCGCCGGAATGGGGATGGGAGACGAAGGCGACCAAGAGGTGTCGAGGGAGTGTACGGTGGAGGTGTATCAGGTGGCGCCTGAGGAAGAGGAGGGGCAGGAACAGGAAGCGGCGGCGGCCGGATCAGGGCTGGCGCTGGAGCACTGCAGCGAGGAACACAACTACTCTCTGAGCCAGGGAGGGGAGAAGGCGGCCAGGCCGGCGCTCGGCGCTCTGCCGGAGGAGGCGAAGGAGGCTGAGGTTCAGCAGGAGGTGCAGGGCAGCGAGGACAGCCAGGCGAACACAGAGCTGGAGGACGAGGAGGAAGATGAAGAGGAGGACGAAGAGGAGGAAGAAGGGGCGGAGGAAACGGCGGTGGAGGCTGAACTCTCGAGCTCCTCAGAAACTGAGTGTGGTGAGTTTTGGCTTAACTGTCAAGTCAAGTCAAGTTTATTTGTTTGTGCAGCACAGTTCAGTCAAAGTGTTTATAATAAATATAAATTATAAAACAAGCAATAAAAACTACAAGTTTTCAAATCAAAGTCTTACAAAGTATGTTAATATTCAGTGTCTAATGCAAATATCTTACTACTCTTGAAATAAGAGCTTATTTTAGTCAATAATTTCTGAGTATTGATAAGAAGTACTAGTTCTGCTGGCAGATTGTTTTACTTACAGGAAAAATTTAATTTATAAGTGAAATAATCTGCCATCAAAACTAGTACTTTTTATCAATTTTAAGAAATTAATTACTTAAAGCAAGCTGCTATTTCTTATTAAAAAGTTACTTGTAAGTTAGTTTTGTCTAATTTCAAGTTTACTAAGATATTTGCAATAGAAACTAGACCAAAATACTTGGTAAGATTTTGTGTTTTTGCAGTGACGTTGCTCATTTTTGTCCCACTACAATCCTACAAAAGTGCAAATCTTTGCACCAAAATAATGTGAGATTGTGGTTGGACCAGAAGTCTGATTATCGAGAATAAACCTGAAAAAGGCCTGGCCATATGGACATGTAATCCAAAGCAATGGCATCAGTAAGATTATGTGTTTTTGCAGAGTAGACTTTGTTTTCCAGAATGTGAACCCAGTTTCAAACTGTGATATCTACTTCTGCAGCTGGTGGCATTTGAGCCACACAGTAATCTTTGTGACTTGCTAACTGTTCTGGTGCCAATAAACCAGAACCTGAATATGCAACAAGAGCAGACCTGCACAATATTCCACATCTGAAAACCAGCATCAACATGATAAAGAGGGAGATCTTACAACCAAACAGTATTTACAGCAGCTCTGCTTCACCGGAAATAAACGCATGTTCCAATATTTTTAGAAAAAATCTAAACTTCTTGTATTTAGCAAATATAAATAATTATAGTAATCCTAACTGGTCTGAAGCAGGAAATATTTAATCTGGTTTAATGTGAAAAAAGTGATTTAAAAAAAGGAGCTTTTATGATTTTTTTATACAGTGCATAAATGTCTAATTTCATCTGGGTCTATTACAGATGATAAATTAATAAATTACATAATAATAAATAAATTGAGAGCAGCTCTGGGTTGGTTCATTTAAATATCAGGAGATTTACTGTATATATACTGTAATGTAGCCTAAAAACATCAGGTAGTTAACTCGCTAACTAAGAGCATGCCTTCATTAGGATTTATTAGTTGACCTAAAATGTTTTCTGAAGAAATGTTTTGTTTGGCAGCAAAATAGGTTTAAAGTTTTATCATATTTTGTACAAATATTATGATATTCATGTGATTTGTATCACCAGCCTGCAAACAGTAAGTGATTTTAATTATATTTGACATTTATTTAAATATTTATCGATACTTTCATTGAATAAATATGTAATACGCAGAGTTTCCCACAGAAAACTACTGTAGCTAAGCCCGATGATTTATGCTAGCTTATATTAGCTTCCGGCAGCTAGCAGCTTCCGGAGACAGACCACTGCTGCAGATTTTAAATTTAAATTGAACAAATTAAACATAACATGTATTCTTGATATGCTATATTACATATATATTATATGTCTCTGTAATACTCAAGGTTTCCCACAGAAAACCTGGTGGTAGGGCTTAGCTAGTTTATGCTAGCTTATATTAGCTGCTAGACTGCTATGAGCTGCTGGAGACAGACCAGTGCTACAGATTTTACATTTATACTTAAGAGATTATATATAACAAATCTATTTCATATGTTATATTACTCATATATATATGTGTAGATCTTCAGAGTAGATTTTTGTTTTATTTTTCCAGTCTCCTTCCGATTAGCATCCCTCCTCTCATAGATAAACAAATCTTAGGCCTCCTACTGCAAGGTAACAAAGGGATGTATCTTGATCCCAAACCCCAGCTGGAGTCATATTTCTCCATTTTTCTTCTCCACAGAGTTGGTGTCTATTTACCCAGATAATCTTGTCTGTAATAGGTGGAAATGTGTTGAGTTTGTGAATTTAGGAGGTTGAGGGAAGAGCAGAATATGTCAGTGTGGGATGGAAAGATTGAGCTGAGGGGAGAATGTGAGCATGTAGACAATGGTGTTATCTGCAGGCTGGACCAGATGACATTATGTTACGTAAGCTGTATGTGTGTGTGTGTGTGCGTGTAAGTCTGTGTGTGTTTATTTGGAAGCACTTGGCTAATGGAAAAACGCTCGGACTTCGTGTTTTGTTTGTGCAAATCAGATTTGCTCTCACTAGAACATCTTCATCAAAGCAGGATTTTATTGGGATGTGGAGAAGCATCTCTTTTTGTTGTCCCGGTGGCGGATTTATTTTATTTATGAAGCTATTATTTGTGGCTTTGGATGCCTGAGGCTAATCTACAGTGACGTCTGTCCATGAAACAGTATATGTGCCTTCTGTTGGTGCTAGCTTTTCATTTGGACATGAAGCCTGTGTTGGTGGATTAAGGCTCCCAGCATGATTTCATACAGGCAGGAATATAAACTTAAAAACCTGTCAGTTATGATTAGAGCTCAGATTTTTTAAGTTGTTCTTCTAATAATTGTCTTATATATGGCTGTCAATGGTTTCCACTTCTATAGAGAGTGTGACATTTACTAATAATAGAAAAGCTCGGGGGTCGGATTCAGCATCGGGATGGTTTCATCACTGTTTCTCTGATCACTCAAAAAAAGGAACCACTGACTTAAGATATTTTGTTTCCTTTCAACAGGTTTCACAGAATCAGAATTGTACAATTCTAGTTGAAAGCAAAACACACTGTAAAACATTCGAAGGTGGTTTAACTTGGAAATGAAAGTGCTGCTTTGAAAATGCAAAAAAAATAGTTTTGGTTTTAACTCAGAAATTAAAGTTCATGAAGTCGATTTAACAAGAGACAAGTTGCCTAAACATTGTTTTTTAAGTTCATTAATCTTGAATTGTGAGTTTTAACTTAATGCTGCAATTTAAACCAAATAATTATTTAACAATATGGAAGAAAAAAACTGTCCTCACCTTGTTAAAGAGCCACATTTTTCTGTTGTTTTACTTCAATATCAAGTTAAAAAACTACTTATTTTACTTTAGAATAATTGAAATTCTGATGATCCTTGACAGGATTAGATATTTTGCATGCTCTGGTTATTATTTGTTCTCTTTTTTTAAATTTGGGCTAATAACTTGAGACTAATGCCTAAGGTTAGATGGGCCACTTATCTGATGCAAACATCTAACAACACTTAATTTACGGATTTATAGAGTGTGTAATATTACAACACTTTGCACACATGCTACAGAAATTACTGAAGTACATTCCTGTGGTGGCTATAATTCATTGGTAGTCACCAGAGCGGGTAGAGTACACAAAAACTGTACTCGAGTAAGAGAAGCACCACTTCAACATATTTTTACTCAAGTAAAAGTAAAGAGTAGCTGTCCCAGAAATTACTCAAGTAATAGTAAAAGAGTATTTGGCAAAAAGTCTACTCAGTAACTGATCAAATTATGAATAATTTAATATTTATAAATTACATCATCAGATGTACTAAAATATAAAGTTTAGTGGAAATTTTGGTATTTTAAGGACAAAAATGATAATAATTCCTATAAGTAGCAAAAATAACAAAATCAGGCTTTTTTTTTTTCAAAATCAGTTTCTTTCAATAAAAAACTTTAAATTGATTTGGAAAAACAAAAAAAATTTGGGTGTGTCTCTGTGTCTGGTGACTTTTTGGTTAAAACATTTTTGGATTTTCATTCAGTGGGTAGAAAATCCAGAATTTTTACTCAAGTAAGAGTAGAAATACTTCGTAATAAAATTACTTAAGTAAAAGTTAAAAGTACAGCGCAGTAAAAATACTCCTACACAAATAAATGTACTCAAGTAAATGTAATTGAGTATATGTAACTAATTACTTTCCTAATTCTGCTGGTCATCACTACATTTCTTACAATTGATCAATAGATTGTGGAAAATAGATTTAATGTATCATTGGCTGCAGAAGTTGGTATGAAATGTTGAGAACTGATGACTTTCCTTTTTCTACACATTGCTCATATAAGTAAACCTTAAGTTGTTTCCCTCAGTAACAACTTACACACTGAAAAATGTGGTTACTTCTACTATGTTGCACTTAGGAATAGATAGAATCTTTGAATTCAAGAAGAGGTCAGAGTAAATTAGGATAAAACTAAAGTCCACCGTCTTTGTTCTAATTCTGCCTCCTGTTTTTGCGTGTTTTTCCAGAGGTGGAGCCTGAGCCAGCCAGACAACCAGGCGAGCGTCCGGCTAAGCGTCGCTGTTTCTGGGAGTACAGACGCTCCCGAGAGTCGGCCACGAAGAAGAAGCTGGGCAGCAACGTCCACTGGTCTCTGTCTTGGAGCTCCAGCACGCTACCCAGCACGCTGTACCGCCGTGAGGGTGAGCAACATTTAGGAGAAGGGAAAAAAAAAGGATACAACAGTGGCGACCCCAAGAGGGGGCCATGAGGGGGTCAAGGCCCCCTCGTGAAAAATGTTGACCAGCCTCTCGGATTCATTTAGTCATCGTCCTAAAGTAATGACCTAAGTCACTTTTTGACAAGAGTTTTTTTTTTTGTCCCCTCCTCCCCCGCCAAATTCACTTTTGACAAAAAAAAAAATGACTTAGTGACTTCGGCCATTATTTTTGGTATTTTAGGAAAGTGACAATTTTTAGGTCATAGAAAGGAATACAGGGTCATTGTCTTCAATCAAGACAAAAATGTAAAACCCAATAAATAAATAAATGTATAAAATTAAATATTATAGATTTGTATTTTTACAATTATGTATAAAATTATACATAATTATATATATATATATATATATAATTGTATTGAAAAAATGCAAATAATAATTAAATACAAATATATATATAAAGATATATACATATATTTTTGTCTATTTTCATAGAGGTGGGCACCTCTAAAAATTTTCTGTGAGCACCACTGGGATTTTGTGTGTCAAACTGGGAGCCAGTTATGAATTGTGATTAAATAACTGGTTAATCAGCTGGTAATTGTAGACGTAATTACAGAGGTGAAACCAGAACTGTAAGTTTCAGCTCCACTAAAGGAGAGCAGCAGGAGTCTTTACGCTGACAGCTGTAATCGCCACAGTTCCTCCTCCTCACATTCAGCCTGTGTCCTACATGCAACTTTTATGTCAAGCTTTGAATATTTTAGTACTCACTGATAAGTGAATCTTACATCAGACCCAACTGTTGCAGAGCATTAGCTTAGCAGTCCATGATCTCAAGCACAAGGCAGTGTGATACAGGCCATTAATCTAATTTAGGTCACTGAAGTCACAGCCTGCTAATGGCTGAAGTTCAGGGATGTTTTTACAGCTACCATCAGGGCTGGATTTAGAAGAATAAGGGCCCCTGGGCTGGAGCCAGTTTTGGTGCCCAATCTCAGAACAAAAAATATAAAAAATATCTTTTACTCAGGCAAATTGCAGAACATTAACAGGTAAGCCTACATATTTGCAGATAAGATTTTATGGATAGTTGGTTTACTGGCAAATGGCACCATGTTGGTCACAAAAAAAAAATAATATTCAAATATTTGAGTGTAGTTTAAATTAATAAAATCCAAAAATATTTTTTTTAAAAACACCACATGCCAAAGGAGCTCATTACTTTACTATGAAGAGTAATGTTTTGTAAAATTCACATTTTTATACTTCCATTTGGATCTCTACTGCTTCTAAAAGCTGCCCAAGCACTTAAAAAAAAACAGCCAGTTTTTGGCAATACATCAATATGTTTGGTGTTGGGAAAATGAGCAGTTTCAAAAACTTCCCGATTGTTGAGTCATAATCGACAAACGCTTTGCCGTCACCTAGCAACCCCAGTGGAGCTCCATTTTGTTTAGTCAGCTGGTTTTACCACTGTACGTGGAGTACAATGGCTGCTGGAAAAGACAAGTGTTGTTGACTTACCATTTAGAAACCACTTGCTGCATTTTTGTTGATTGTGCAGGAGGCTCCACTTCTGCTTTTCAAAGATGTACGGTTTGCAGCCATTGTCATGTGCGAATGTAAACGTTGAGTTGGGTTGCGTGGCAAGCAGCAGCTTATTATTACACCTCAGAATAGACAGAATGGAGAGTTAAACCTCATTATCTAAGAACGATTTTGTGCAAAAATGTAATGAACATGTTTTGTAAAACCCATAGACCCATAGATACTAACTTGTTCAAGGAAGCCAAAAAGTTTCTTTACAAACTGTTTTTATATATTTTAAATCTGTGCGCCCAATTCTTTTAAACATCAGAGGATGTGTGTTGTATCATTTCATCAGGAAGATTTTGATGCTTTAACAATCGGGCCATGAGTTGATTCCAGTGTCCCTTGTTCAGGCAAGAAAGGGCGCCGCAAAGCGCGAAAAACAGATGCCAGCGACCTGACGCCCAACCCTCAGAAGCTGCACAACATCGGAGAGCAGCTGCAGAAGCTCAACGCTGCCATTAAGGGCATGGGCCCGGTCAACGACCTGCCCGCCGTGGCTCGAGCGCGATCCCGCAAGGAGAAGAACAAGCTGGCGTCCAGGTAAGACGATCCTCACTGTAGCCTCGTCTGTGGGGCTTTGGGGAGTTACTGCTGACGTTTTTGTTTATTTCTCTAAACCATGAGTGAGCATTACTATCAGTTCCCAAAAATCACAGAGTTTGGTAGGAACTAGTTCCATTTACTGGAGTAACGTTTTTGAAAAAATTTACTTATAGGGGTATTTTTACTACGTTGCATTTTACTTGAGTAATTTTATTATGAAGCATTTTTACTCTTACTTGAGTGAAGCTTCTGGATTTTCTACTCACTGAGTGAAAAACAAACATGTTTTAACCAAAAATTCACCAGAGACTCACCTCCAGTTTTTATTAAAGTTTAATAAGTTTTTTATTGAAAGAAAATGATTTGGAAAAAAATTATTTTGCCTGATTTTGTTGTTTTTTGTTATATGAATTATTGTTATTTTCCCCGTTAAATACCAAAAATTTCACTAAACTTTATATTTTGATTTGTGTGATAATGTAATTTTTAAATATTAAATGATTGATAATTTGATCAGTTACTCAGTAGGTGAGTCGACTTTTTACCAAATACTTTTATACTCTTACCTTTGTAAAAATATACTGAAGTAGTGTTATTCTTACTTGAGTACACATTTTGGGTACTCTGCCCACCTCTGAAAAATTGTACTCAAGCAAGAGTAGCACTACTTCAACATTTATGTACTTAAGTAAAGTAAAATGTTGCTGTCAAAGAAATTTCTCAAGTAAGAGTCAAAAAGTATTTGGTAAAAAGTCGACTGACCTACTGAGTAACTTTTACTGTTGACAAAAGTGTGCAAACCCTGTATTTATGCTTGTTAAGGCAGTTTTTCTTCTGTTCAAAGTTACTTAAAATTTTGCTTTTCCTACAAAAATGGAAAAGATGTCACTCATATTTTTTCTGAAGCCTAAATATGTTGAGATTTAAGCAAGCCAGATGTTGATATCATCATGAAAAAGGACTGGGGAAGAAGAAACGATGGAGAGATGAAGCATGAAAGGAAATAAACTAAGCCCCAGACAAGAAGAAACAGCCAGGTCATGGGAAGTTCATTTCTGCAGTAAGGGAGGGGCAAAATTCAGAATTTGGGACGGTAATAACGAAGAGGATAGAGATTTTAGGCTCTCTTACAAACACAAACACCCTGTCTTAAAGCAGGAAGTGTTTTTGTTAAAAACTCGTTTCTCTTTTCCTTTAATATATCAGAGGGCTCATGTTTTATGTGAACATGCAGATATTTCATGTGGGAAGAATCTTGTCTTTTTGTGAATTCATATTGTGGCTGTTTGATCTGAGGTCAAGGGTCACAGCAACATAATCCTGACCGCTTGCAGTCCTTCTCTCTGGTGCTCCTTCCCAGTTACTTCAAAGTAAAAAATGCTTGAGGCATTCACTTAGTTCTCAGGAAAATATTAACTATAACCCTTAGTATACTCACTCCTTTTAGTGGCCAAATTATGTAATGTCATTGCTTAAAACTGGAGTTCTCAAAGTTGGGGTCGGGGCCTCCCTTAGGGTCGCGAGTGTTCAAGTTTGGGGTCCTCTTCAGAAATGAACCAAAATACCAAAAATGACAAGAACAAAGCAAATGCATTTGAGTAAAGTTGTAAAATGTGAAGCGCAGGACTTGAAAATAACATGAAGAGCAACATATTGGCTGTTAATGCTGATTTTGTTGTGATTGCTCCACTTTTTACCTCACTAAACGCTCATATTCTCAACCTAGTGTCAGAGTCATGACCATTTCACATTTTTTATTTTGTTGCCTCATCTAAGACCCGCCTCCTGTCTCTGATTGGTTGTTTCTAGTTGGCACTGGGAGAAGGCGGAGGATCTTTCCACAGATCATCTGTATCGTACCGTCACGACATATTTACATATTTCAACAAATATGTAAAAAAATAATGTATTTAATTTCTATAGTTAGATTTGTTCAGAGTACAGGGAGTTCATATTAACTTCCTCTCTGTAAATACAGAAGTATAAACATTAAAGCTCCAGGAATCCTGAGCTATCAGCAGTTCTGATCTGCAGGTTGATTTAACTGAGTCATGGCTGCAAGACGGAAGGAAACGCTCTGTTTTCTGAGGAGAATCATCCCCATGAGGCTGTTCAATCTGCTTTGTGAAATGTTTGTTTTAGTCTCATCTTCAAACGCTCTGATATCCCCTCCTGAGGACGGCGAGTCAGAAGAACAAGGCAGGGTTAAGGAACACCTCATTGTTTAGTTTGCTTCTTCTGCTAAATCCCACCAGCTGCTCAGTAATGGGATCATGCGATGAAAGGAAAGCCTGTAGCGGAGTTAGCGGTTCCAGTGGCTGACGGTCTTCTTTTCCTGGGTTTCAGGGCCTGCCGGCTGAAGAAGAAGGCCCAGCATGAAGCCAACAAGATCAAGCTGTGGGGGCTCAACCAGGAGTACGGTGAGCAAAATGGCCACTTTAATGCTGATGTTTTCTGCTGAGCCTAAAGGAACCTTTTAAACGTCTTAAAAATCTATATTTATGTTCAAAATAGTAGTATATTTTTCACATAAACCCAGCAGAAACACTGCAGGCACTGTTCTAAATAAAACATGAAGAAAACTTTATCCTATTGATTCTTCCTCTGCAGAAAGTATATAGTAGGCTGTTGGTTTTGTTTTTAAATGCACATTTAAAAAAAAAAACCTGAAACCTTTAGGGATTTAATCAAACTCATTTTCATTTTGGGTCATATATTTCAGTATATTTTAATTTCTGATATGGTTGAAAATATGATTTTTCTCCTGTCTTTTTGTAATGTTTGTAAGTTATTGAACCAGTTGGTTTAAATTTTATGTTAAATTCAATTTCAATTTAATTTTAACCTTCATGTCTTTTTAGGAATGTTTGTAAAGGATTCTTATAGGAATGTTGATGTGAACCCCAGGAAAAATACTACAGTAGAGACTAATGGAGATCCTTAAATACACAAATAAACAGATAAATCAAGATCATGAATGTCCTCAAAGAGCCGGTTGGTTAGACTGGAGGAAAAACTGTGCAAAGTTTTTTACCTTTTTCTGGTTTGCTGCCATGTTTCTGACACAGACCTGATCTTAGAGCTTATGTTGCATTTAAAGGTGGCTTGGAAAACCACATTATGGCATGTTAACAACGGATTAAACGGTTGTAATGGCTGAAAAAAGAGCAGGAGACAGAAGGAACAGATACGGGATGTACAGGAGTTCCTACTGTATCACATTGAGATAAGAATAATAAGTTAACTTTTTATTAATTTTGTCAAACCTCCAAGAGTTGAATAAACTAAAGTTTTTAGGTTAGCACTTAAAAAAACTGAAAGAAGAAAAAGACAGGAGTGGGAACTATTTCCCAGAATGCTTAGCGGCATGTTTCTGTACCTGAAGTGCGTTACATTGATCTGACTCTTGTGTTTTATTAAGGAAAATGTTTATTTTAAAGCTTGAGGATAATGTCCTGTTCACACTAAATGTTTCTGAGCTGAATTCATTGGGATGTTTAATAAAATTCATTATCAGATCAGAAATTTTGATCATGCAATTTGAAACAAGAATTTAAATTATTCTAAAGTAAAATAAGTTGTTATTTTAACTTGATATTGTGAGTAAAATTGTTGATAAATATGTGCTCTAAATAGGTGAGGGCAGTTTTTTTCTTGCATATTGTGAATTATGTTAAAACTCACAATGTTTAGACAACTTGTCTCTTGTCGTTAAATCAACTTCATGAACTTTAATTTACGAGTTAAAACCAGAACAATTTTCTTGTCGACTTAAATTACATTTTCAAGGCAGCAGGTGGACCTTCATTTTCAAGTTAAACCACCTTCACATGTTTTACAGTGTATAGTCTTAGATTGCATAAAGCAGCTTTTTTATTCAAAAGCAGAACAGACAAACAGGAAAATAAATTTCCTTCGTACCATCAGTTATTGATTCTGTGACGCCGAATCAGCAGCTTCCTTTTGGGTCTGGTGGTTCTGTTGTTGCAGGTTGTAAATAATTCACCACAGCCGCTGAGTGATTGGTTAACAACGCTGAACTATTTTGAGCACAACTGTGAAATTCGAAGCAAGACTTCAACCTTCCTGTAACATCACTGCTGATAAATATGGACTCTTAGCTTTTTAAAGCCTCCTGAGTGCATTCCCATAATCCTTCACTCTGTGTGTGGCTACAGTGATGCAGACGGACGCATACAGACGTCTCTACAAAGCCTAATAGCTTTTATCCACGGTGATCCTCTGACATGCAACAGATGATGAGCGGTAGCTCGGCTAACATATGCGAAGAATCCGTCGCTGTAGTAATGAAATTAAAGGCGCAGAGAAGCCATCTGCTTTAAAAAATGCCCCGTTTAGGAAGTCCAACCAGAGCAGAAAGCTGATAGCAACAGGGCCACGACGGAGCATGTAAACACACAGAGTGAGGAAAAACCTGAGAAGTGTGACTTCACCTCCTTCCTGCTAATCAACACCTCTCCTCTGCCAAGTTTCCCGCCTGAGTCCTCCTCCTGCTCCTGTTTAGCTCGTTTGGTTAAGCCTTTTTTTACAGCATAACCACTTTCTAACTTCCTTAGGTTTCTTCTTCCTCTAATTTTTCAGCATTCCACTCATTCCTAATCTTTGTCCAGCGTTTCTTTGCTTTAGTTTCGGCTTCATGAAATAGTTTGTATTTTTGGTAAAAGGCCTAAACAAACACAGCTAGACCTCACATGCTACTTTGCTTCCTTTAGCTCTCCGCCAGGGCCGAAACTATCGTTTCAGAAGTGAGGGGGACATAAAAACCTGGAAAACTGAGAATCTTCAGACAATAAAACATGTTTTGAGAACGTGAATACGGTTGCGGTTTTCGACAAGGGCAGTTGCCCAGGGCAGAACCAATTCTTGGGACACCCAAGAACTGGAAAATAAAATACATCTTATCAGTCAGCAATCCCCAGAACAAGTTTGCTGCCACTTGTATGCATGTGTAGTGGAGTAAGTTTCCCTCAGCTGATTTTGAGTACAGGGAGACAACATTACCTGCTGTCTGCTACAAAAAAAATCAGATAAAAGGATAAAGTAAAACCCTGTTAGACCTGCATTTTAATTGGTTTACAGTTCGACAGAAGGAGGAGCTTTCACCATTACTGCAGAAACCACAACTGTGTATATTTATATTTCAAACATACAAGTTTAGGCATAGTGATTCATCAATTTTTTTAATAAATTGACAGCAATATTTATGTCTGAGATATTCTGCCAGTGGAAAATTAGCAAAAGAAAAAAAAAGAAAAATATCTTACCAAAAAAAAAACAAGCAAAAAAAAATCAACTTAATTTAAGATATTTTATCTTATTAAAATTTCAGTTTTTGCAGTGCAGCTTTGTTTGTTGTGAAAAATTAAGACATAGGTCCAATATAAAGAAACCTACCACACAAATAAAAATTAAAAATAAATAATAAAATAATTTATGTGATGTATAGAGATGTATATTAAAAACTGTGTGGATAATTTATGAGATGAAGCTGAATTAGTTTCAGCTTGAGTTCAGCAGTCTGACGGCTGAAGAGAAGAAACCGTTTCTCAGCCCGGTGGTCTTGCTCTGGATGCTCCTCTTCTGCACCTCTGCAGACTTAACACCAAAAGACATCAGTACCTGGAAACTTACAAATTCACTGTGTGATAAATACTTAAACTTTCCAGCAAAGACAAGAAGGTTACAGAAATTTTATCCCATCCATGTGGAAAAAGCGCAGCCTGGCAGAAGATGTTTACTCGGGTCAGGTGACCTGACAGAAGGCGAAGTCAGAATCGCAGGCGGTGCTTATGTTTCACCCTGTCAGCGGCAGAGTTAAACCGCGGCCCGTGGTTTTGTAGACGCACAGAAAAGCAGCTGATGCAGAGAAACTGTGCATGAGTGAAAGCCGAACCTTTGTTGTCCAGACGGGGAGACACTCAGCTGACTAATTAGAGAGAATCCAGTTTGGTGCTGTGAGGCTCTTCCCGCTCTGCAGGGGGATTAGATGTAGTTTCTAAATGTGATGTGTGGAGCAGCCAGATGTCAGTAGCTGCACTGCTGCGCTCCTGTTACATCTTTCTTCCTGCGATGCTGACATATGTCAGCATCTTTCTACAGCATGTGTGTCAAACTCAAGGCCCGTGGGCCAAATCCGGCTCGCCATAGCTTTTTATGTGGCCCTCTAGATTCTAGACTAAACTCTACGTGTTCTTAAATATTATGTTTTCAAACTAATCAATTCAGTTTTTATCTGTTTACTGCCAAATTATATCAATCAGTCCCTCCAGTTTCTTGAGAATTATTGTGGAAATTCACACAAAATCAACAAATCCCTACACTCTTTTGAGCTAATGCATAATTTGGAGTTTACTGCAGATTATGTATGCCTCAGTCTTAATTGATGTCTGATTATAGACCATAATCTACACAGCGAGTAATAAAAAGTTGCATTTAACGTTATAAATAAGCACAAATATTGCAAATATTTCCAAATTAGTACCACAAACACTTTGATTTTTATTACAAAAATCTCAAAAAGAATCACGGAATCCTGGAGGAACTGAAAAGATGTTCAATAATATTATTTAGTTTTAAGAATTCATTGATATTTTAACAGTTTGTGAACAGGTTTTATCAAGACATTCTGGCCCTTTTAGAGCATTCATGATCTTGAAAATGAGTTTGACATCGCTGCTCAGTGGAGAACAACATTATGTTCACAGTAAAAACACAAAAT
>CAEFZY010045603.1:0-109967 GCA_903066815.1 Brachyrhaphis roseni
ACGGCACTGTGCCCTCTCTCTCTGTCTCTCTCTCTCTCTGAAATGTGCAGAATGTGATATACTGTACTACACAATACAATAGAGTAATTGTGTTTTGTCCCTTGAGGGAAGGAATGACTTGGAATAGTAAAAATATCAGCAAGGAAAGTCTGAATTTTTAGTCATATACCGTAATGTAAGTCCTTCCACTTTACATGAAATGTGTTTCATGTTCTGTACTGCGACAGACGTTATTGGATTTTCTTAGCATTACCATGTATTTCAGCACCTTACTATAACCCACTTTATTGGCCTTTCCATCTGCAGGGCAATTAGGCCAGCACACACCAAACTGTCCAAAATTATTTCCAGATGTGCATGAGTGGGATTCCTTCTTGAAATACAAACACACTTTTAGACACGAGACGATAAACAATGGAATGCCAACGGGCTGCACGGAGCTGGCTGTCCTCTTTGTGCTGCGTGTCTTCACTTGTGTGACACACAGTGCCTCTTTTGTTCCGCCACTCACTACTTATGTTACTGTGGAGCTCTAATGCACACAGATCGATCGCATACTTTCCATTTCAACACATCCAGTTGATGTCCGGAATTGATCCTGTTCTGCCAACACAAAGTTTTAGGTCTATATGTCTTCGGCCCTCTCGCAAAAAAACTGTTTAGATGAGAATTATTTCTTAAAACAACGTCAAAATCGCAAAGCCTGACACTTAAATTTCTAAGCCACAACTGGATAAATGTAATACTGGGGACGTCGACTTTGAACTTTTTTCACATTTTGGCAGCGCCATTCAAACTTCAATTTATGTTGACAGAAAAACACAAAGCGTGGATAATCGTTGGAAAAGAAAGGATACTAGAATTATACAATGGTTTTAAAAATATCTGAAAAGTGTGGAGTGCATTTGTCTGCAGTTTTCCTGAAACATATCACTTCATAGAACCTCTTCAAAATAAAAAACGGCAAGTCTTTTGGGACTGCATGTCTTTTTAAGTTTTACGCATCCACAGAGATATTTGTATATTGTTCTTTTCAGAGTTGCTTAAATTCAGTCAGATTGGTTGAAGAGTATCTGCCAACATCTGTCTTCAAGTCTTGCTATAGATTCTCAGTGAAGTTTAGGCCTGGACTGTTATATTACACAAATGTGCTTGGATAGGCACCCTTTACCTTTAGCCAAATGCTTATGCTTGTTGTCCTGCAGGAAGATGAACCTCGGCTCCATTCTCAAGTCCTTTCCAATCTCTAAAATGTTTTCTTCCGGCTGAATAAGTCCTTCCCACAGCATGATGGTGCCACCCCCATGTTTAAAGGTGGGCAGAGTGTTTTAAAGATAATGTGCAATGTTGGTTTTCTGCCACGTTGCAAACCAGCCACATAATTCTCATTTTCATTTCATTTGGCCATAGCAGTTTCCTCCACATGTTTGGTGTGTTCTCCAGATGGCTCTTGGCAAACTGTTTATAGGGATTCTCATGAAACTCTTTCAACAATTGGTTTCTTTTTTGCCCCTCTTCCTTGAAGGTCAAAAAAACATTTGCAAAGTGCATGGTTGTCCTGACTACACATTTTTCCACTTTGGCTGTGCACTTCAGCAGCTTCTTCATAGTATAAAATACTGATTCCTAACTTTACCCTGCTTCAAACAAATTTGTGCTTGAAGTTTCCACTGTGTTCCTTGATCTTCCTGATGAATCATATCCTATTTGTTTATATTTACTTATTGCAGTTGATTTTATTTATGTTTGAAGAGAAGATAGGAGTGTGGGGGGACAAACGCATCCAACACTTCTCAGATTTTTCTAAGCAGGACATTTTGACGACTACATATTGTTTTCCTGCTATCATTCCACAAAATATGGTAGTTTTTGAAAATAATGCAACACAAAGGCAAGAAAATGTAAGGGGTGAGAATAATTTTGCAATATCAAAAACAAGTTCTGAAATGTTTTGCTCTCTCCAGAGTTACTTTTCTTTGGTTATTAAAAGCTGATATTACCCCATGATGTCCACGAGCTACCGAAATTATCACAATATATGCATAGTTACTTAGCAGCATAAAACCGAGCATTTCATGTTGCTTGTTTGCCTCAAATAAAGAAACAAGCAAAATCAATTTCCTTCCCCTACAGGAAGTCCACCACATGCTATCACTCTCTAACGACCACAAACAAAAACACAGAGAGCATGGGTAAAACCATCAGTCCATGTATGAGTCCACATGACAAATCAATAAGCACTTGAAGTTTACACACACATGCACGCATATATATAGCAAAATGCGTGACCAGTTCAGGTGCATTTGTTACCTTCCTTAACAGGTAATCTGATAAACTTGAATTTGGCAGAAACAACTGACTCACAGTCAAACTGAGAGCATGAAAGCATGTCACGCTAAATGACATGTCGGTTCAGGCAGTGCAGCAACTTAATACACCTCCGACAATTAAATCCGTCTGTTAAGGCCTTAGATCCCTCTCCACAGAGCCGAGTATGAAAACAAACACCAGAAAGACTCAGAATGTTGTGTTTCTCTGACACATTGTAGAAGGAAGCACTTTAAATATTGTGACACCCTCAGCCCACATAGCGCAGTTGGTACTTCTTCCACTAAGATAAAGTGTTAAGGTTTATTTTTGCTGATAACAATGAAGCAGCTCTGTTTGGTTCGATGAACCAAACCATCAGCTTCTGAAAGGAAGGAGGTGGAGGGAGAAAACAGAAAAATGGAAAGCACTAATCTCATTACCTTCTTCTCCTGGCACGAGAGAATAATCATTTCTTAGTGAAAATCGGCAGGAGGGTGACGACAAAAAAAAAAAAAAAAAAAAAAATCAATTGCACATTCCACCATTTCATTTTCCATGTAATTAAATCAGTTAAATGTTATAAAAACATGTAAACTCCATCAATGACTAAGAGCCATTTGCATTTTTAATCAGGACAGATTAATTCTAATAAGCATGCTGGGCTAAGGCGATGACAGAGCAGGCCTATTGTGTGTCTGTCACACTCATTTAATTCCATCATTATGCCCCATATCCTATTATGATAATTGGCTTTTCGTTCTCAATCAACAACCAGTCAAGGTTATTAAGTAATAATCTCTGATTAAACCACTTTTAACCTTAAATACGGCAAAACTTTACAAGCCTACAACCAACAAGCACCTGATGACGCATACCGATGATTCAAAACACACCAGAGTCTGATAAATCTAAAATCGCCACTTGCTTCAGTTGACAAATGACTGTCAAAAGGCTCAATGTATATACTTAGTATAAAATGTAATGCAAACACATGAGACTGAGGAAATAGGCATCTCATTCCTCTTTACATTGGTTGTAGAGGAGATGTTCATTGGCTCCCTCATCGGGGCAATCACTCAAACAACCCCAGAAACGTCACCGTTGCTTTAATGTTAGTTTACATGTGCAGCGTGATTTTAGTTCTGGTCGTGGAACACTGGCCCAACTCTCAGCAGGTTGCCCTTTGAAATGAAATGACATCAGACTTATATAGCGCTTTTTCAAGACTCTCAAATATGCTTTCCAATGAAATCAGTTATTTCCATTCACCCACACAATCACACTCTGCTGACCGCAAGTTACTGCCTTGTAGGCACAGCTGACGAGGATGGGGCATCGCGCTATCGGACCTTCTGATTAACGCCAGCAGGCAAGGTGGGTGAAGTGTCTTGCCCGAGGATACAAAAGTAGAGACAGACAAAGTGGAGGCTCAAACAGCTGCAGGGCAAACTCCTGCCTCCGTCGCCACCACAGCCGCTTTGTCACAGATTCTGTTCATAACCTTTATGGACAGAATTCCTTGGCAAGGCCAAGTTATTGAGGGGATCTATTTTTTTTTTGAAGGATGGCAGCTGCTTTTTGCAGATGAAGTGGTTCTATTGGCTTCATTAGATCATGATGTCCAAATTTTGCTGGAGCAGTTCACAAGAAGCGGTCTGGATGAGGATCAACCCCTCCAAATCTGAGCTCATGGTCTCAAGAGTGCCTTTTCTGAGTCGGGGAAGAAGTCCTGCTCCAAGTGGAGGAGTTTAAATGTTTCAGGTCTTGTTCATGAATGAAGGGAAAAATGGAGCAGAAAATTAATAAGCAGATTAATGCTACATCTGAATTGATCTGTCGCAGTGAACCAAAAGCTATGAGTAGTGATCAGAGGGAATACAGCCAAAATGTATTCCCTCTGTGAGTACTAAGTGAACTGGAGACCTCTCCAAAAGCTGGAAACAGACTACAGCACAAAGCATTCTGGGTAAATAAAACCAAAACAAATTATGTGTCTAGCGATAGTGGGAGAAGTGGCTCATGGTGAGTCATGGAGAGAAGAGGTAAAGACCCTCAAACCGATAGTGTCAGATGGATGTTATGTTTCTAAAATCTGTCACAACTCCATTTTTGTTTACATTTTGTGAAAAAGGAAGTTGTGCTGAGTGTCTTTTTCAGAGGTTTTAGGGCATTTCCTTCAGAGGTTCTTGGTGGAGCAACACATCTGGTGAGAGTGTAAATAGGTTGTTCAAAGGGTTTGGTTCGCTTGACACAGTGTGAAAGCAACCTGCACCAGCTGAAAATGTAACAAATGATGCAATTTCGGTTTCTAATCAAGTCGAGTCTACCAAACTACCAGATGTGAAAACACCCTAAATGAGATTTCCTACACTGGAAAATCCCACTATTTTTCCTCGTATTACAAATGTTCTTTAGCCTTACTGAGTAAGCTAGCAACTCTGCTTGGGGTTTACCCTGCGCTTGCCTCCTTTGTTTATCTGTCATGTCAGCATCGTGTCAAGTAACTGACAGAGCAAAAAGGTAAGTGAGGGAGCGACATCAGAGAAGTCAGAGGTTTATGGTTGAATTATGTGAAATGTGAACCCTGCATTGATAATGGATGTGGCAGCTACAGCATTTGGTGATTCATTCAGTCAACATATTACAACGTGACTAAAACCTCTCGCTGAAAGCCAGGAAATGCAGAAGCACGTGAGTCACCAATAGACAGTAAATTATTATGCTTATGACTCTGATAAATTACCTAGACTTGATTTAACGTTGCCCTTACAGTATCAATAGTAAATATATAATCTAAATATCATTTTTTTGTGGACATTGTTCAATGGATCTGTTATTTTGCATTGCCAAAAAGTGACTAGTATTATATTAAAACAGTTTCTGTGATATTTTTGAAGAAGCCAAATTAAATTAGAACTGATAACGAAGCATAGCTAACAGTGTGTGCGCTTACAACCTTATCTTCAAATAATTGTAAAAATTACGATTAAGTTGCAAAACGAAGCACATTTGAGTTGTGATGTGTCATGCATAATATTAATGTCAGGATGTAGGGCAGCGGATGCCAGTCAAGCCAAAAGATCGCAGATCTCATTCTTAGCCCAGTTACAATACTGCCATGGTTAAGTCTTGTGGCATTTCTTTGAAATTGTCAGACAGGAAACACTACTTTCAGCTTTTTCTTGCGACCACAATGATGTTCATGATTCTGTGCTTCTCACTAAATAATAGAAAAGTACAGAGCAAACCTCTGTGAAAATCCCAAAAAAGTCCCATATGGTTCATCTTGGTAATGTAATTTACAGAACATAGAAGAATTATGACTAGAATCATGACTAATTTCAACCAATAAAGGAATAAGAAAAAAAACAATAATTAAAGTTTTTCTGAATGACAGATTAATGTGGTTAAAATTTGCTTGATATTTTTTATTACCCTTTCAAACCCTATGGCTTGTTGTCCTTCTACAAGCCTCTTAAAGATTGCCAGAATTTTGATCCATTTCTCCTTGAAGAACTTGTGTAACAGAGTCAGGTTTGCAAGCTACCTTGTTCACTCACATCTTTTCAGGTTGGCTTACACATTTTCTTTTTTCTTCTAGATGTCATGACAATTGTTAGACTGTCAAAACAGTTGTCAGACAGAAAAGCAGGTTGCAAAAGAGGGGAAAGACATGTGACAAGGGTTATCGGGCTGGCACTCGAACCCGTTATGGCTGCTGACTAAAGCATCCATATTAGGGTCGCGCTTTACCTCTGTGCCACCACCGCACACTATTGTAGTTTCCAAAATGTGAGACAGTTGTTCCTGGGTACATTTGCAACTCATATTATACAATCTTAGGGTATCCTCCAGAAAACTTACTAAGCCTGATGCTAGGAGTGCTAGCACATTTACACAAAAGCACACACAAAAAAACCCTCTTTTTTTATTGTTAAAATTTTTTTTAAGTTGACAGAAAATTTGAAAAATTTACTAGATTCTTATATATTATTGGTCGGCATTGTTGACAGTGCATAAATACACAACTATAGTCTTAAAAAGGCAAACACGCAAAAAAAAAAAAATATATATATATATACAATTAAAATAACTTAAGTTAAATCCTAAATAATCAACCAGTTAACCTTAGTTAGTCTCTGACAAAGTGGGCAAAGCCGTTGCTTAGGGGCCCAGACCTTCAGGGAACCCCATAAATGCTTGAATTTAAACACAGACTATTGATCTAGAGTTTTAACATTTGTTTTTTGAGAATGACATTCTTATTGAATTTTATTTAATAGTTTCCGCATAGATAAATGAATCCATTTTAAGTTGTTTAACATTTAAATTTAAGGTCTGAAGGAGCTGGCAGGTTTACTTTGTAAAAATGCTCTTCATAGTTTGACTGTTGTGTTACCACAGATGTAATCTGATGCTGTGAGTTTAATCTTTGTGTTTGAGCTGTTACTATTTATTTAAGAATGCAGAGGTTTCATTGAAATATCTGTGATATAGCTGTATAATTTATTTTGTTTAAAGATTTATACATTTCAGCAAATAAGAACCAATTATCACTGATTGCTTTTAAGCTTGGCAAATTAAAAATGACCCTCTCTCCCAGATTCCACCGAGTCTGTATCGATACACAAAATATGATTTGGGGGTGGCCTAAATCATATTTTGACTCAAACACAATTGGGCCAGTCCTGGTCACATTTAAAAGTAAAATAAATATTACTTAAAATGGAAGACGATGAGTATTTCTATGCTAAATTAAATAAATTTCATTAAAATTCAAGTATTTCTATTATTAAGATTTCTGAATACACAGAAACTTTGTGCAGCTTGATGCAATATTTTGATTTATTTGTGGTAACTGGTCATTATTTATCCAATCAAATGGAGTATTTACAAGCAATACTCTAAATAACTTGATCAAGTTGAAAGCACAGACACAGAGTGCATGCATTAGGCATGTGTCAAGTGCGTGCCAGAACATGTACATGTTGAAATGTTGTGCACATTATTATTTGTCCACAAAGATGTAGGTGCTCCCATCGACGCAAACCTCTAAAAGCATGAATACAGACTGAGTCACAGCCATAGTTTGCATTGAGCGTGCGCGAGCCCGTCATGCAGTGAGGCTTTTATTTTTAACTATTACCTTTGTGCATTATTTTCCAAAAATTAGCCCTCATTGAGGGATCATAAATGCAAGTACAGATAAACCTGCTCTACAAGAGCCAAATCGTCCAGTTTGAGTGAAAAGGTGAGGACTGCTCAACCCAACGCACATAGACGGTGGGGTTGGTGCACCAGTCTTGCGTCTTCAACTGATCAGCTATAAACTAGTCTTTACTATCACTCTTACTGGTGTACAAAAAACCTGCTTAAAATAAATTAACAGCTTTGCCTGTCAAGTAAAGCCTGCCATGCTGATAATACACTGGGGAAACCCTAAACATTTTTCAACGCTGCTGTAGATGGATGTGGGTAGGAAGATCTCCTGTGGCGTTTTGTATTACAGCAGATGTTGTGTAACAGCCTCATACAGAGGATGCTCAGGGTAAAGAAGATGCTTTTGAAGTAATGGCTTCTTCCTTTGCGAGTGGCTTTTTTGACCGTGTAGAAGGAGGACTTATCTTACAGCAGATACACTCAATAACCTGTCAGTCAGCATCTTTAGAAGGTATTTTGTTTTTGTCCAGTGGTTGGTTTGCACAAAACCAAATCCTTGGTTTATGGAAGAAAGATGAAGAGTATGATGGCTGGACATTCCCATGCTGTTTATACTTCTGTAGAAAGTGGAGGCTGGGGTGAGCCCTGCATCAGCAGAGGCAACCCTGATGCAAGTGACGGCTGAACCTTTAATCTCTGCAGCTCCTTCCCTCTTCACAGCAAAATGCTTCTTATATCAACCCACTTAGATTCGTTCGTCTAAAATTAGCAGTGGAGAGAAGAAAGCTGTCAGCGCTGCTTTGGCTGGACAGGTAGAGGAAGAATTTATTAATTTTCTCACAGCAAGGGAAAGTGCTTTTCAAGGTTTCACTTGAAATGTTTTTTTTTTCACCTATATTCATGTGCATCAGTGTCTTGTTTGAAAGGTTACTCCACACCAGATGCTTTTTTTTTATGTCCCCAGCCTAGATGTAATAAAGTAAGGTAAGTAAAACGTCTGAAACATGAGTTCCACTTTATCAAACAGAGAAACCTATAATTTGTCAACTCTAAAATGCTGACTTTGTGAGTTATACGTCCCACCCTCTTTACAAGCAATTTCACTTTGACTCTCTCTAGACCTAATAAACCTTTTCGTTTCACAGTCAGGCCTCATTAAAGCGCCGCACATTTTACATTTTACTCTCTATTTATCTGTAAAGAAGACTTAATAAGTTCCCTCTTGAGAGCACACGTGGGGGGAGCGTTACTAAGGGGACGCAGAGAGCCTCCTCTGTTGCTTTGTGGCACTGAGGCCTGCTCCATTGTGGTGAGAGACAACAGCTGTCTTTACCTTTGGCAGGCAAACAGACTCATTAAGGGCGGCCATGTTTGTTTTTGTGCCTGATACCTAGCCCTGAGCAAACATTGCCATATCTCCACTGCGCAGTGCTTGCAGTCTCAACATTTCCTTCCCTGTAGGAGTAGGAAGCCCTGGTACACAGGTTTTTTTCTTCTGTAGTCTTTTTCCGACCCATAACAATTTCTGACTAAGCTGCCAATTTCTTTCTAAGAATCCATGCCTGATTGAGAAATCTAGCTGATGTTTTGAGCTGATAAAAAGCCAAGTTATAAGTAACACATTGTAGTATGCTTAATATACATAATGTAAGCCATTATGCTCCCTGATACCACTTCTTCTGGTATGTCACAAGAAAGCCTTCTTTGTTTGTTGCGGCGCAGACAAAATAATGGCACCGTTATTTGGTCGGCTCACAGCTAACAGCTCGAATCTGCAGTGAAAGGTTTCATTCGCATATTTTCTCTCCTCTCAGCAATGTCTACGTCTTGAGTGACAAGGCAGGTTGAATTCATAAGGCTTTGACAAAAATTCCATTTAAGAGAGAAAATGGCATTGAATGTCATTCCATTACTGCAGATGGCAAACATGGGAACATTTTAACCTAGAAGGCATTCGTATTAACATACACAAAACAGCAGAGAGGCTCTCTATTTTTATTTTTTTTTAGGTGGCTGAGGCAGGGGGGGCGGCTTTTCTCTACTCAAAAATATACAGTGCTGGAACATTTCCAGTCAAAGCCATCCAAGAGCAGCACTCCAAACATGTACTCACTTATTTGATTTCATTTGTCAAGCCCAAAGTCACAATGCATTGTGAAATGAGTTCTTAATGTGGAGTAATGAGGCTGTCAAGGCAAAGTCTCTGCTTGTTTGAGTTTGACTCATGTTGTTGATTCAATTAAATCAGCAGAAGTCAAGTTGGCCCCAGGCCTGATCAGTAATGGTTGACCTCATTCAAACAATGCCCCTGACATACTGAAACAATAAGAGGAAGGACCTTGAGTCAGATGCAAAAGCAAACTCTAACCAAACGCGATAAGGTAGAAATATTACAATGATGTCACCCAAGCATTTGAAGAGCTGCAAACATGCAAGTAAAGTTCCTTCCAAAAGGATCAGTAGGATCCGAACTTCTTCACATGTTGTCAGGCAGTAAACACAAACATCAATGCATATAAATTTTAGCTCGCTGTAATGACTATTTGTAAAGTGAAAAAGAAAATGAGGGATGACTTACAATTTTATAGACTAAAAAAATCTGAAAAGTGTTCCAGAGAATCTCAAATGGATTTTGGTCTAGAGGTGTCTTCAGGTGTCAAACTCCAGTCCTCAAGGGCCTGCAACTTTTAGATGTGTCTCTGCTGCACCACACCTGAATAGAATAATTAGGTCATTAGCAAGGCTCTGGAGAACTGATCTACACAAGGTGGAGGTAATTAAGCCATTTCATTCCAGCGTTTTTTTGTACCTGTGGCACATCTAAAAACTGCAGGACAGTGGCCCTTGAGGACTGGAGTTTGACACTTCTGGTCTAGACCATTCCAGCTTTGAACTAAGCCATTTTATCACTCTGGTTCGGGTCATGAGGGTCGTTGTCCTGCTGGAAGCTAAACTCCAGTGTCAAGTCTTTTGCTATTTCTAACAGGCTTTCTTTCAGGGTTACCACCATCCAGCTTGCTATCAACTCTGAGCAGCTTTTCCTCTCCCTGCTGAAGAAAAGCATCCCCACAGCATAATGTTGCCACCAACATGTTTCATTCTGTGGATTATATTATTGGTGTTTGTGGTCTCATCTGACCAGAGAACTTTCTGCCACATATTTTGTTGTGTTCCATAGTCCTGATGCTTTTTTTCCACTAATGTTTTTGAACAAACCTTCCCATCTGTATCATTTTCCCAACACTTTGCAGTTACACTACTTTGTGTTGGTTTATCACAAAAATACTACTAAAATGAATTCATCTTTGTGGTTATAAAGCGATGGATTGTGGGAAAAAAAATCAAGATGTTTGAATATTAGTAGTGGCTAGAGTCAATTTATTCATTCCAGGCTGTTTCTGTAATCTTTTTAGTTACTCTATGTGCATCATCTGACAGGACCCCTATCTTGACAGCACCGTGTTTTTATGTTCTTTTAGCAAAATAAAAAAAACACAAAACATGTGCCTGTTTTTGTACTAATCTGAAACTGCAAGTGAAGCATAAACATATTCATATACTATCTGCTAAACCACATGCCTGAAGAACTTAACTTGGCCCCTCCCTGGGAAAACTGAAAACATTGGTCCTTGAGCTTTTACAGATAAAGCTACAAAGAAAAAAAAAAAGACTTCAAATCCAGCTGCCCCTTTTTCTTCTTTTCAGAGGTTTACTCTGTCTTCAGAACCCTAAACAGATTTATTTGGATGTTGAAATGTCTGGAATCTAAATCATGACACAAACACTCCCAAGGCAATATAAACAACCTCTGCAGTTGCAGTTTACATCCACATTTCTGAGCAATAACATGAATGCCAAAGGCAAAATCACCCCTCAATTTTTTTAAGGGTTTCCATTGTCACACTTCCTAACAGAGACCATTACTTTGTGTGTGTAAAAGAGAGCATGCATCTCCATGTAGCTCCTACAACCACGGACAGTTAATCAGGTGTATTTAATTTGCAGACATATAAATATATATATATATATATTTTTTTTTAACCAGCAAACGTGCAGCCTGCTAAGGTATAAATATCTCAAGTGCTTCATAGAAAACAAATGAGGTAACAAAATCAAAAATGGAACATCCTGTTTTACTCACACTTGTTATTCTATTCACTGAGGTAAAAGCAGTTACAGTAAACAGATATAATACCAGACACACACACACACACAGAAAAAAGGAACAGTAACTGCAGCTCATTAGGCGCCATTCCCTCTGGCCCTTATTCCATTAGAAATTAAGACTCGGCACAATTAGTGGCAGATTGGTCTCAGCTCAGTGCGCTGGAGTCAGACTCTCAAGGCTCTAAGATGACTTAATTACACGTACTTCTGAGAGCACTAAGTGAAAAGTGTGTGATGGTGCGGTGACACAATCGAGGACTGGAGAAAGTGTCAGGCACAAGGTTTAACAGGTGAAAATAACACCATATGTATGGAAAAAAAGAACTGTAAACGGCTTTGAGGCGCAAGTAAGGACATAACTCCTTATTCAGATGTTTTAAAAACAACTGGCTTTCCTATTTTACTAAAATAAAATTACAAATATGTGAACATTTTAACACTGACCTGCTGATCCATGATCCTTTATTAGCTTTCCATGTCCTCCCAATTTGACTTAGAGAAATTTTAATCATAGACAGCAAGTTGTGATGTACACAATTTGATAAACCTAAAATCCATACATCGACTAGGCTTTGTTTTCATTTATTTAAGAGGAATATTCAACAGCACCACTAATTATGGCACAGCTGACATTGTTAAAAACTAATATTTTTTTAAGTTGCGTTTTCCCATCACTTATAACAAGTAAATGAAATTAAACACCAGATTTCTAGTCAAATTTCCTGACATCATATTATGCCACATACTTGTTCCTAAGGCTTTTTACACATTATTACCAGAGGTCCCAACAAGTGCAGATTGTGCTGTATACTAGCTTTTTGTCCTTTAGTGAAAAGCAACAAAAGCCTGAATTCTCAGTATAAATATTTAAGCAGTTAAATATTTAACTGTACTTCAGCCTAACATATAATGAAGTATATGGGACTAGCACAACAACATTGATGTGCGTAAGAATGCAGCCGCAGAGATCAAGGTCTTTTTATCAAGCTGCTGGAGGAAAATGAACAACAAACTTATTTTCAATGTGTCTCATCACTCTGCTTATGACAAGGACACAAAGCACATTTTTCTGTAATTGAACCAACTCTGGTTTATGTAATAACTGACCGTTCTGCCCTTCAAGCTGGAGAGGGACAAAAAGAGCGATTTGATCGCTCCATGTACTCGCTGTTTGTCACGTGACACTATGTCCCATTATATTGTGATGTTGCCAAAGAAAGTGAGGAAATGAAAAGCCTCGGGGAATGTGTGTGTGTGTGTGTGTGTGTGCGTGCGGGGGGGTGCGAGTGTGGCTTTTAGAGGTTAAAGGATTTAAAGATGTAAAAGTGATTGAGTCAGGCAAAACTTGTGTGTGGTTTTGCAAAGTTTAAAACTTTTCTCCAGTATCCAGGCTGGGGAAATTGGTATGTTCTTTGTCACCTTCAGGAGAAATTTACTAGTGTTTTTAATGTTTGAGCAAACATTTAATCTTGATAAACAAAACTAAATAAATATTCCCAAATAATGATGAAATTAGATCCAGATGTTACATAAAATATTAACCTAATGTTACAAAAAAAACATTAACCTATTTTAAATCACCAAAAACGGTTTGGAAAGCCCTAAAAATTTTAACTTGGGTCCCTGAAGCCACCACAGAACTTGTAACCCCTTTTATTTCCTTCATGCATGATATTTTTTTATTTTTTATTATTATTTTGTATATGTAAAACTTTTTTACATTCTGGGAGGGGGTGGCGAGTTTAATGTGTTCCCAAGCAACCACTGAATAACTGTGATTAGTAGCTGATTTGCTAATGAACAGAAATGTTTTTGCAGCACCCTCTGCAGTAATGATTAGCTTGAAACTATTAACATGACTTTGAAGTTATGAGCTCCTAGTAACCAACTGGTGCATTTATCAGTTTTATCTGCGTGAATGAAACTTTTGATGGGACCTCCACAGCAGATGCACAATTTGTTTATGGCTCAGTCCAAAGCCAGCCAAAATCCTACTAAAGCAGGCTAACTAAAGATGCTCAAATCAGGAATTTAAGGGAACAATAAATTACAGTCAATCTGAACGGTAAGTATTTCATATTAAGACTAAGTTCTTTCTGCAACGCATTTAGAAGAGAATAAACTAGGTGCATTATATTAAAAAAAATGATTTGTGATTGTAGATGAAACTGCACACACACATGTCTGGTCACTGCAGGTCATTTAAAGCCCCACAATACCATCCTCATATGTTGTCATGGAAAATTTTCTCCATTTACACTGAATGGATTTGAAAACAACAATTGCATTGAATGATACTTGAAAGAGTTAAAACTACTCAAACTCTTGTCGAAATTACTCTGAAAGAGTTAAATTAATAACAGTTCTGAAAAGGACTTGGCACCGAGTTGATTTAGCTCTGGCAAATTTGCTGTGTTTGTTTATTTCGCTAGTCTCAACTTTCAACTATGGGAATCAAAACACTTTTGAATCCCATAGTTCAAAATGGGATAGAAAAAGAAAAAAAAAAAAAAACAGCAATCTGCAGTCTGTTCTGTTTGTAGACGGGCTGCTTTGTGTTGGTGGGGGTTTTTTACCCCACGGTAACAGGCCTTGAACTTTATAAAAGTAAAAAAAATTGATGTGTGGTGTGACCGTGTGAAAAACACCGAGTAACTGTGGTCAACTGGAAAGTTCTACCATGCAGCCCAGCCAAGCATGATGTGTGAGCTGCATATTTAGCAGAAATACAGACGACATTATTAATAAAACTTCACAACTCATTCTGGCAGTTAACGTTTACCCTTTAACCCCTAAAAATGCTTCAATGACAGCTTCTCAATCCCATTCATAAAACTAAAACTGAGCTTTATATCTCCATCATATCACTTTATGACAGACAGCTGCTGTGGTACAGCACAGAAGTAAAAAGACCTAAAACTGATTTTATCAGCAAACTTTACACCCAGTTTACAGTAAACTATAAATAAGATATTTTCATACCCTCTGAATAACCCAATGACTTCCCTGCTTCGAATATGACCCAGCTTTTGCAATGCGAGATATTTTCATTCAAATGTAGCCAGCGCCTAATGGCATACGACTTGTTTGAAAGCTTTCCGCAGTAATATTGGCATTATTCTATGAAATACTCAGCATGAATAAATGATCAGATGCAGGACCTGCTCAGATAGAGTGCGAAGCTTTTGCTATAGTCGTTGAATTCAAGGCCATCTGTAACCACACTTTAGCTTGTGTTTGTTAAATGTAGCTTACATCTTAGAAATATTACCTCAATATGCAAAGAAATAGTTCACTCACTCAATGATTCATAGGCGTATATCACAGGAAAAATTGTCTAATAGTTTTCATGATGTACAACTTCCTAAGCATTTAATAATTTGTAATAAAAAAAAAAAAAAGAAGTCCGGAATGAATTATTTCTATGGCAGTTGTTGAATAGCATAAACCTGAAATAAAAATCTGTCATTCTCTGCTGGGAGCTTAGAAAACTATTTTTTACTTCTATTGCCATCTTCCTCACTGTCCACACTGGCAAGACTAACTTTGTTTCTCATCCAGCCTTGTTTGTCATAGTTTGGATGTAAAAAATTTTCAACATTGCTTTACATTTATTTTGTAGCATTTCCCACATTATGAATCTCAACACCCATCTACACTACTTGAATAATATTATCTCTTGTTTTCCACAATTAGCTAACTGGGTAAAGGAAATACGTCTCTCTATTACATCATATTCATTCCTCAAGGTAAGAGGAAATAATGACTTTAAACCTGGTCACAACTTTTTTTTTTTTTAAAAAAAACCTTTTTAAAATACTAAATATTGCATTAGTAGAAGCATATTAAGGTAAGTACCCATTTTTATGCAGACATTTCAGCATAAACTTAAATAAGTGACATGTTCTCTGATTATTCTCATAGCGTAAAGTATAAAAGCAATCAGCCTTGTGTCACGTCACATTTAAAAGTTATGGAACTAACCAATTAAAGATTACTAAATGCTAATCGAATTTCAAAAACATTAACTTAAAAGTGCATTAGCTTTTGTTCTTTTTTTGCTTATGTGTTAGTAAAAAAGTACTATTTGTGATTCTATTGAAAAAATATATACTTCAAAATGTTTTTTCCCCTCATTAAATAAATGAAAGATTAGATTTCTTTTAAAAAATTCCATGGGAGATTGTGCTGCTTCAATAAGATTAATTTATTGGAAGGTTTTTTTTATCCGTGTTGTAAATAAACTTGACAGGTTCTCTATAATGCATAAATGGCTCAATTAATATTTCTCACATGAAGAAAAATAATACAATTAAACCGCAGGGGCATCATCTCAGAAGTTGAACTTTTCCCATCGTGAGTGTTTGTTCTACGCTTATAGTCTGATGCTTTTGCACTAAAACTGCACACAATTGCATCATTTCCAACTTAAAATGCATAAAAGAGCTATGAACTAGTTGTCAAGAGAAAACTCAGTTATTATTTTGGTGTGCGTCAAACACTGCTATAGCTTCACACATTATAACAGCTGAATGCAGAGAAATGGAAACATTTCTGGGTTTTTAACAATGGAAATATTGGAAACAATGGGTGATGAAAGATAGTTGTTGTTTTTTTCCCCCCAAAACCTGTCACCTCGTCAGTTCAGAGTTTCCTTTATGTGTGTGCCTCTGTGCATGAGGGATGACGCCTCAATGGGCAGTCAGCATTTCGGGCTCAGGGAGGAAAACAGCAGCCCGAGCTCCTGTTTGTGTGAAAACCAAGGCTACCCAGCTCTGTATCAAGTGCCATTGTTTTGGTAATAGTAAACCTGGGGCACTTGCCAGCAGGCATTAGTCATTCATCTAACAAGTTCCACAAAGCAAACCACAAAATACTCTGCTGTTGACTTCCTCTTATTGAATTATGAGCACAAAAACAAATTTCCAAGTATCTTGGAGCACTGGCGAAACTTACTAATGAGTAAACTACCTGAAGTATGGCTGACATGCCTGTTTGTCACAGGAGAAGGAGGGAAAGAGAATTAAGGGAGACGGGCGAAAGGCGGGTGGGAGGGGATTAGGGCGGAGTGTAATTATTTAGCAGGCCCGCCATACGACATGATCTCTAATTACCCACAAAGCAATGTGTAACCCAAGCCGCAGATTAGACTGCATTATCAGGCTTAATAAAACATGACCATCGCTCAGTTTCACTCCCTTTCGCTGCCTGACTGTGACAAACACTTGTTTCTGCTTATGGCATTTCACTAGCAGGGCTGTACCCTTTGCTGTTTAACTGAGGCAAAGGAAACACACAATTTATTTCAGCGAGTAGCAACCATTAAGTTAAAGGTTTCTAAAAAGCAGATAGATTATTTTCACACTCATGAATGCAGATCTTTGAGATAAATAGTAAAAGAAAGTTTTTATTCTTTTTGTCACTGTTTTGCTTCTAAAACAAACCTTTGAACCCCCATTATTATATTTATTAAAATTATTATATATTTATATCTGAAATTATTCCCCATTACTTAATGATTAGAAAGCAAATATTTATAATAAGCCTCACAAATATGCCATTTATTCAACATTTTTAGCCTCGATTCAGTTTACATACTAACATATACACCGACCATTACCACAAAGCTGATCTCTCTTGGCAATTAACTACAAATTATAAATAAAAAGAAAATGGACAATTTGAACAAATCAAACTATCTTTTCTAAGCACTTTAAACACCCTATTTATAACTCTTGAGTGAAGTTCAGGTTAATTCAGATCTTTGCTATTTCATGTTTGCAATTTTAGCATGACAACAGCACCAGATTATCCAAAAGTCACAGGAATTTGGTGAAAACTGACACTTTTTTTTAATGAATATGTTTTCAGCACAAAACTGTAGAATCACAATAGAATCTCTCACCACTAAGGTATAGCAACATTTAAACTAAATATGCTCACACATACATTATATATTTGTTTGGCCCATGTGGGCTGCGGCAGTTAAATGCTACTTTGGTTTTTCACTACAGTCTACTGTGTTATTAACAATTCTATATAAAGCTCCCTGAAAGTTTCCTTTTCCTGTGTGTTAACAAATGTGCTGAACCACCCAGAGGTTGCTGAAGCTCAGTTAACACACAGACAGTCTTCAATAGCCTAACATCGCTGACCATACGTTAAAATTTAAAAAAACACATTGTTTTTTTTTTTTTGCCTTATTTCTTTCTTATTAGTGTCACTCACTGGCGTAGCTCCTAAACACGCCAACACCACAAAGCTGGAGCTCTCTCACCTGGATTTTGACCTATAGGTCATTTGTAGACTTCTTTAAGTTTGCACCTTTAAAGTGATTCTCTTTGTGATCAATCCCAAACCAAAAACAATAATACCATCGATGGTAAGGAAGTCGTGTTACTGTCACTGCTTTGTGTTGCGCCTTGCTCTCCACCCATTGTGTGTGATCATAGAGCTCATTATTAGCTCTGAGAGGAAGAATGAGCCCACAGCTTGATTACCTCGGTGACTCTGTGGGCTACCACAGTTGGCGGACAGAATTGGACGCAGACAATTATAGCCTTACACAAGCAATTATATCTGCCTGCTAAATATGTCACATACAATAAACACAATCTTGACTGACGGCAGACAGGGGAGGTAGTCAAAGAAGAGACCATGAAAGACTAAATTCAGAATCACATGGCAGTAAGTAACAATCACGCACTGTCCAATCACACAACACTAAATAAATACAAGTGTTCATGGCGATCTGGTTTTACCATTCAAAAGTGAGATTAATCAACACAGAGGAAGACAGCTGTCAAAACATTTACTTGACTCAAATATCCGACTCTATACAAGAAGAAATCAGATCATTTTAGTCTGCGTGTCAGTCCGTTGAGTTAACTTTCTAAAGGACATTGGGACAGAAGATCAACATCAGGCTAATAATATTTGTAAAGGATATTCATTAAAAAACAAATGAAGGAACAAGACTTAAATGCCTGGCAAGGAACTTCTAAATCATGGCCCACAGTGTTTGCACAGGACATACCTCAGGAAGCTGAGACAACTGGGAATGTTTGTCCAGCTTTCTGCCTTCACCATGCTTCCACATGCTCAATTCATACACGTATTAGGATGCAGCATAGTTTGTTTCCACAGTGTGTTTGTGCATTTATGCATTCAAATTTGCAGTGAAGAAAAAAAATTAACCTACGATTGAAGATTATGATATGAGCTAAAGAACACAAATTAATATCTGAAAGAGATTTTTGTTCAGAAGATGAAATTGGTAACAAAGATTTTAACTTTGAGTGCTTTCCTTCCTCAGGGCTGGACCTCTTAAGATCACTAAAGGAAAAATATACACTGTGACATATTTTTATTTGGGTAAGTTGTCTGGGCTTTAACCCATCTCTACCATGTTGACCTCTCGGCTCCCAGCAAACCACATAACCTCAAACTGGTTCATCCAGATGCAGAACATACATGGATGTGTGTTTTATTCACTCAGGAATTTTCAAAGAGTCAGCAATGTCCATATACCAGAGCTTCCTGCACTCTTAAGAGTGAAGCTCAGAATTAAGAGAGGATTGCAAAACCATTCAAAAGTGCAATTTGACACAAATCAGATGGTTAAACGGTGCCATTTCCAAGGATTTGCAGAATAAAATATAGGCCTTCAATTGTATACTCCCAAGTCAGCAGGAGATAGAAATCACATCGCAGATCTTCAAGGAAATTGGTTCAGAAATATTCTTTAAGGCAGCATTAACATGTAAAAAATTTATTCTGCAAAAAAACCAGCGTCCTGGTCAGGAGTCAAGCTAGTCACTGAAGAGTGACGATGTCCAGCTCCGGTCCTCAAGAACCACTGTCCTGACATGATGTGATGTAATTAAGTCATCCGATTCACGAGTGTTGGATAAGCATGGGTCGGTTACAGGTTTCAAGGTAACACAGCATGAAAAAGTTTCAAAACCACTCAAATTTCCTGTCATACGGTTTCTTGATTTTTTTTTTGGTTTTGTTTTTTTTGTCAGGTCAGAGATAAAGTGCAGATCAAATCAGCTGCGGTATCATGACCCCTCATTAGTAGCTCTGAGAGTTCAGGCAAGTTCCCAAGCTTCACTCCCAACTTAGAGTTGTTGTATATGTGACTAATTCTAAGCGAAAATACCGAGAGGCTCAGTAGCTTCACGTAAGCAGTTGTTTAGCTGAATGTGCATTTCATATACAGGTGTTCACACTTGTGGCTTCTGTTGTTTCTGTGTGCATAGAATTTATATTTATAATTTGCCTCACATCAAACACTTCCAACATGATTCGTCAATAAAAAGACGACTAACCTGATTTGTGGTCTTTTTGCAGTGGAAACAGAACTTTCCTATTGAATGTAATCTTTATCAGTATAGCTTGTGCTACGTGCCAAAAATCATGTAATCAAGTATGAAATTTCACCATCACACCGGTGATCTAACAGCAGCTTCCTAAGACCATTAAAGTTGACTATGACTGTAGAGATCATGGTGAGGTCATGGAGAGGTCATGGTTAAATTTGTGTCTGTCCTAATTGTTGTTTTAGAACAGCAGTGCCTCTGGAGGCAACAGATCATGTCAATGGGAGAAGATCAGCCCATCCTTTAGAGCATGCTAAAGAAAATCCAAAATAACACCTTTTAGAGCATTAATAATAATACAGTGAAATTTTTAGATAAAGTTATCATATCGTCATAATTTCCAACAGGCCAATGCCTCCTGCAGGACATTTCCCTTGAAGACGGGAAAATGTATCAGGTATTCAACTGAGGAATAATCCATCAACTACAAACTATGATGGACTCAGATCGTGCTAACATGGTGCTCAGCTAGCAGTAGATCGATAGACTGAATGTTAGATTACCACATTATCCCTCGTCAAAGTGAAGTGTCACATGCAAAGTGTCGTCAGCTTGGGACTTATAGTGAACACAGGGTAAGCTCATATTTTAACTTCTTGATATAACAGTTTTGAGCTTCATGCCATGTGTATATTTCTGAGACTCTTACTTTGAAGTAAGGCAGGAAATAGCTTTTGAGCTGCCTGACGGATTCGTCCAACATTGACTCAGATGTAAAAGTTTTAAGAAAGCCTGGACTACTTTTTTATTATTGTCATTAGTAAAAAAAAAAAAAAAAAACCTGCTGTTACAGAATGACAGAAACTATTCTTATGCAATATGAAAGCAATAATGCAAATGGCTAAACATTAAGCACTATGGATGTTAAAGTTAGCATCTGCTTTAAAGCTCTTGTCAACTCTAATCTGTAATGGATTTAAATACTGTGGTTCAAAATCTAAAATAATTTGACCCTTCAAGATTGAATTGGATAAAACTACACTGAAACATTTTTAACAACAAAGTTTGGCAATCATGAAACCCTTGTTTAGAAAGCACAAAGAGTGGGCATTGCCAAAACACTAACAAGAAGCTAAGAATCTTACTGTAACAATACAAAGTTTTCAAAACCAAAGACAAGGATCCATGTCTGTAAAGAAACTTTTCTGACATGGTAAAGCTCCATTACCATGTCAGAATCTTTACTCTGATTAGAGTAACTTCAATTTAACTTTTTATTTTGCTTTGTCACTTAAACAGTTGTAAACTTAGCCTTTTTTGGTCTCAATTTATTAAAAGAAAACTAAGAAAAATCCAGTTAAAACTCCGTTTAAATCTTCTTTCAGGGAAACCGTCAACAAATTTAGAAATATAGAAGGAAAAATATGAAATAAGGATATTTTCAAAACATGTCAAAATCACTTCTCACCAACTTCTACCAGAAGCATATTTATTGGTCAGCTTCGTCATTTTAGTCTAAAACAACGAGAAACCAAACACTGAAGAAAACCTCTCAGCGTTTTCATCCTTTTTCAATGTTGATTAGTTCAATCAACATTGAACTAATCCTGGGGTCTAGTCTGCAGCAGGTGCTGGCTCTGTTTCTTTCTCCGTCTTCTTCTGCTGTAAGAATGAGACTATCACCGCACTGCCCCATGGGAAGGCTTGGGCTGACTAATGTAGGCACACTCCATTGGTGCGGCAGGTCTTAATTATGATAACAGACGCTGAGGGGGATGCACTGGTGCCCGCAATGAGAAAGTACCTTGGTACCGGCATGACCAATAATTACCACACGGACCAACACCAACCCTCCCCCCATCATTAACACACACACACTTTTACACACCTATTCAAAATGTAATTCTCGTAGCACACATCAAACACAGCATTTAAAGGTCAAACAAAGAGATGCAAGGCATTTGAATGGTGAAGAAGTGATTAATAATGCTGCTTGTGGTCCAGGTGTCCTATCTATATTCATGTTTTGTTTTGTGTTTTTTTTCCTGTCCTGTTAATATCATCACAACCGGTCTTGGAAAATGTCCGACAAATATCCATAGACGAAAACAAACAATTGATAAAAATGGCTTCTCAAACAGAGTGAAATACGCAAGAATATCAATAAATAAAACGCAAAAAGTAAGGGAAATGTCTGGACCTCATACAGGCTTACTGAGTCAGCCTCTCTAAGAGCCTGTTGCAGTTTTATTGAAATGATTTCAAATGCTTGGAATCCCCATTAAAATCTCCCCTGTGTGCCGGTGCAAGGAGAATACGATTTAGTGGGTGGTTTTGCTCTGCCCCTGCTCGCAGTCTGTCACCGGCCTTTACTGTGGTATGCATGGCCTTCCTCTGCACAGGGCTATGAAAGCAATTGTGATTGTGACTCCATAGTCAGCAAAACGCTTGAATGCTCCAGAGTTAGCATGCCCAGTCACACATGCACATACGCGCACGCGCGCAGGCGCACGCGCACACATCCAGAGCGTCCCATACGGGGGGGGCGCTGATTACTTCAACCCATTTGACTCTCTCTTATCCCTTCATTCTCCCCCTCTGCCCTTCTGTCACATACCACAGAGTTTGTCATTAGCTAATAGTGAAAACACGACTCACCGTGAATGTACACCACAGCCAGCATTACAGGGATTGCTGATTTCTGACAGTCACATTCAAGCTCTCAAGGTATTAAAAATAACTCTCCCGTGTCGCCAAATCAAACAATGAATAATGTTTTGTCTTTGTTTATTCAAAAAAGGTTGCTTCACTTAAAGGGCGATCACTTAATGGAAAGTGGTTGGACAAAGCAACAAAAGGTAATTCAGCCTTTTGCATGTCTGCGCTGTCATAACAAATAAAACTGTGATAAGGCATGCAAATGGAGCACGTCATTCCCCAGCTTATCTGAGGCAAGGAAGACCACCAACTAACAAAGACAGCTCTTCAGTTATGTTTTTTTTTTTTTCCTTGCAGATATCGGTTGTTGGGATGATATATGAGCTGGGTGGGGCGTAAGTGTATAAACACAGGCCCTACTCTGTCTGCACTCTATCCTTTTGCTGTACTGTAGACAAGCACCTCACCCCAGCTGCACCAGTCAGCACTGTTTGATTAAGGTATTCAAATAAAGGAGCAGGCACCATGTTCCTGCCTCTGAGAGCAAACCGGAGTTGTTCTGTGAAGTAGCCACAGTAGAATTACAGTTTGACATGTTATGAGATAATACATATGTGTTTACTTCAAATGCTTCCCATCACACTCAAGCTGCTGGTGTGTTAGGAGTGTAACGAGATCACACCACAAAAGATCTTGCGATACTAAAATGGCACAATATTTTTGTCATTGTCAGGATGTCTTACAAAGGGATATCCAGTTTTAGTCCAAGCCGACCACAGGCCTCTGATGTAAAATACAAAATCACAAATCACAAAAAAATCACTGTAAGGATACACAGAGAATTCAGGTAACAGGAAAAAAACTGAACAGATTCTCTTCAGTTTGCGCAATTTTGCTAATCTCCATATCCCTATATTATATCAAAAGTATTTGCGGGGCCAAATCAAAAGAAAAAAAATCATATTTAAACCTCAAGACAAATTTATTTCTATTTGAAGATGCTCAGCAATAAGCCTAAAATGAAATATTTTATTGGGACAAAGCAGATGATTTCCATAGAAAAAGGATCTGTCAGTCATTGTACTCCAAACAATATAAAAGGTCAGTCACTGGTCAAAAGAAAGGCATTCAGTTTACAGTTATTGGGGAAAACTGACTGCTTTCTATTCTTGGCCTAGAAAAGCTTTTTTTTCCCCTACTCTCTAAAACCAGTATGGGATATATGACTCGTTCCAACACTAACGAGTTTAGTCAAGTTGATTAAATAACCGTCCTGAAGCCTGATCATGTGTTAAAGTCACTGGATGTTTGTGGTTTTATGTTGACAATAAAATCAAAGACAAAAACGTGGTAAATAAATCGCTAATACTTTCTGTTATACAAAACAGCATTATTGTGCAGATTGGAATTTATCAATTAAAATCTAACATTTAGAAATTTAACTTAGTGTCCATCTGAGTCACCAGGCTGTGTTGGAGTCTCTCAAAGCTTTAACGAATGCAAACAATTATTTAAAATTTTTAACACTATAAAAAAAAGGCTTGTCTGACTGCTTTATGTTTGCATTATTTTGGCTAAAGGGACCCTCAGATACGGTGCCTTTAGTCCAACAACAAGTTAACAATCACAACCGTCTTGAAAATCAAAGCAAAGACAAGTTAATTTCCTTAGCTGTTAGCCTTCTAGAAGAAAGCAGGATTAGCATGCTCATTGCTGCATTTGATGACCAATAAACATGTGACAATTGTACAACTGTTGATGTCAACTTTATTTGATGCAGTAATTCTAATTAAATGTCAATCCAAGATTTCTCCATAGTAGTTGTCAAAGGCACAAATCAGTGATTACTAATACCTAAAAGTTAATTTATAAAACAGAAGACGGAGGAGGAAAATGAAACTGATATCCACAATCTCTCTGCTTTGGCAGATCATCAATATTTTAAGCAGCAATTCTATATTATAAACCTTAATATTACAATATTATCTTCCCCTAAATGCATCTGCGTTTGAGGCCCTTACTTTGAAATAAGAGGAAAGTAGTTCTTGAGTTGTTCTTCGGTTAAATGATGGAGTCGGCTAATAAAGACAGAAAATCAATCACACTGGTTGTTAACACTCAGTTCCATAACAAATAAAGAAATAACTTTTTAGTAAAGTGTCTTGAGATGACATGTGTCACGTAAAAACTGAAATGAAGGTGGCATCTTAAAACAAACAATGCAGACTGAGCCACATTTGCAACTTTTTAATGATTTTTTTCCAGTTTTTTTACGCATCCAGAAGCTCCTTCTTTGCTACTCCATTGAGTAAGTTAGAGAATAGGCACAATGGGAAGAGCACAGCAGATTATATGTGAATTGCTTATTTGATATGCAAATATCATATTTCATCTTAGTTGTTCACACTGCCGGACAGACATACATGCTATGTTTTGACTCACAACTCAAAAAGACAAAATGACGACCTGGAGCGCCAGGAAATGCTGCCCCATGAATGTACACATGTTCTAATGAAGAAATGACTATTATGCCGGATTAAATTAGCAGCTCCGGGCTGTCTGTTTAATAACTAAATATTAAAATGAACCAATTCTTTGAAAGAACCCAGTTCAAAATCCCTAAATTTAAAGAAGTCGAACTAAACCTGAAAATGTGGTACAGGGCAGGAGTTATTTTAAGCATATTCTGAGGTTTGAAGAATCTTCACTCTACTTATAAAAATACAATAGGCACAACAAAAAATGGAAATCTATGCTCATGTCCAACCTAAACCGAATCATTCAAAATGGATTAAGATGCCCTAAAGCACCAGTTGTAATCTGCAAAAAACAAGTATTCTTATTTTTCAAAATAGTGTTAATAAAATGCAATTTTGTTCTCATCAATCCACTAATGTGTCTGATCTTGTCTCGTGAGCTAGACGTTTTGCCACACACCAAGAATGTAAATGTACCTGAAAGTGTTAAAATTTGGTACTGCAGGTTTTGCATCAGTCTCAGAGCAAAACGCTCCCATGACGGTATAGTTTTCTATAGTTTCTTCTCAGATGTGGCGGAGCACAACAGCAACACAACCTTTCAGCCTCACAGCGAAATACAGAGTTTTGAAACTACTGAAGTAGACATCTTCACGGTTATTTATAAATCTCCATGCATCATTTCAATCTGCACTTCATGTACTTTCATTGCTCGTGTCAAGCATCTCTTTTTAGGGGGGGACATTCGTACCTTTTCCAAATGCTCGGCAGAGAAGAATCTTTTTGCAAAGTGTGAACAAGTAAAATGATTTATCTCTATAAACATCTGACATCAAAAACAGGACAAAGTTCACATTTCCTTCCTGTGAGGTGTTTTTTTGTGTGTGTGTTGATCATGGACAAGGCAGAGAAGCTAAAGGAAATGATCTATGCAGCTGCAGATAATCAGAGTAAATATTGGTACACTGTGATAGTTGCTAATTTAAACTGGACAGTTAGAACCGGTAGAATCAAAAGGTCTAAACGGGCAGACTAAAGGTTGAAGGCATGACAACAGCATGTGCTGCATGGACGTCACACAAACTTGTTACACAATCTAAAGCCCACAGAATTAAGAATGACTGAGTAGCAGACAAGCAGGACATAACACTCTAGAACAGAGAAATGTTTTTACCCACTTCCAGCTAGTTTCTGTTGTTTTTGTCCCTTCTTAATAAAACCCTTTCCATTTAAATCCAATGTCCTCAACCTGCGGTACATCTGCCACTGGTGGTCGCCTTTTAGCTGTGCTCAGAATACAGGATACAATTTTAATGGGGATGATAACTGAGCTGCTGAATAGAGAAATCACAGCTATTTACGTTTTCAAATATTAAACTGCTGAATATTTAAAAGTGGAACTTTTAAATACAACACAATAATACTGAAAAGTTCAACAAAGTTCAACACCAGCATCTGTATCTATCCCTGTTCAAGAGAAACATCCCCACAGCATGATGCTGCCATCAGTATGTTTCACTGGCGGATCGGTAAGTTCAGAGTTTTATGTAGTTTTAATTTTCTGCTGGCACTAAGTGACACATAGAGAGAAGCTTTTGCCTAATTGCGAGACTTGTGAAGACAGTTGGTTGATTTTATTTAGGGGTATCATAGTAGAGTGGGCTGAACTTAAATGAATTCCGCACAATTCAGATTTTTATTTACTTTTTTAAATAAAACCATGCTTTATTGTCCAATTATGCCCTACTTTCTAATAGTGTATCATGTACAACACAACATAATACAAAAGTGAAAACATTGCTACTATTGTTTATCTGCCAATATGGCTGCAGTTGGGAACCTTAGATTTTACTCCAAAGATTTAAACCATTTTGAATTATTTGTAATAATGCTGTACCTGCAGGACAACAAGCTAACGATTTTACCGACAAATTTAAATGCAACCGGAAAAAAAAAATATCCACATGATTCTGAAAAGTCAAGCATTAAAGAAACACATCCATGTAGTGATTAGCCTCTGGCCTCACTGCAGCTTCAAAAGGGGGATCCAGGCAGAATTTATTAACTTGCAGACCAAGGCTGTCTGAGATAATTCACAGGAGGCACGTCTGATTCGTTCGTTACAGTATGTCTGTTTTACGCCACAGTCGGTTTGACGAGTTTTCTCAGAGAGGAACTTGACCTTGTGCGTTGTGTTAACAGGACACCAAACGATTCCCTGCCGGTCTCATTTGCATCGCTAGTGAGGGGTAGTTAGTGTTACACATGTGACGATAGAAAATTTCTGCTCCTTTTATAAAGAGAACCCAGAGTAAAGAGAGTAGAGCAGTTTTAATTATTTAAATGAACACTTGTAATTTCTAAGGGAAGCCACACTTCATTGCCAGCACCAGTGGTTAGAGTCACTTTCTCTCACTCTCTCTCGTTCTCACATAAGTGCTTTATATCTAATATCTCGTGGCTTTGTTTCCAGGATTCATGCACTCTGCATAGATAGCAGCGTATTCTCTGGATTATCCGCATGGAGGATGATCCTAATTCATTTGACCTACAAAAAAAGATAGCCTGAGCTCAGGGGCGGGGGAAGACAGTTAAAAAAATATATATAAAAATCCCACTTTTGTGTCGCAGGTGAAAACTTCCCTTATCGATAAAAGTTTTACAAGGTACTCATTTCACAGGCATTCAAATCAAAACTGTCAAGTTTACTGTTACACAACTTTTCATGACCCGAAACCTGGAGACTTTGACTACAGGATTGTTCCATTCAGTTATAAAGATTTTCCAGTGCCCACACAGCGAAAGGCAAACATCCCCGACTGACTTCTGCATCATTCCCTCCTTCTTAAACTCAAAAGCTATCTTTAATCTGTAGAAGAGAGAACTCTGAACCATTCTTTAATCTCGTACCAACTTCAGACAGCAGGTCAGCATCTGTAGGGGCCGAGGATTTATCCTTCCAGTCGTGGTAAGTGACAACAACGATTCCTAATTCAAGCAGACAATATGGAAGCGAATTCAAGAGCTGAGAATTGCTGTTCACATTAACATTTGGAGTTTGTGTGCTTCTTTGTGCTCCTTTGCACCTGGTACTGTGTTGTCAACGTATATCATTGTCATCCCGATAGCAATACTGTTAAGTATTGTGAAGTGGAAGGAAAATTATACATGGTTTTCAAATATTTTAACACATAAAATCGCTTTAAAAATGTCGACCCCAGCTCAAAATATGGTGGTGGCACCGTCATACTGTGGGGACGCTTCCAGCCATTCTATTTGCAGCTTGACAAGACAATTTTTGTTGTTGTTGTTGTTTTATTTAGACAGAACTTAATTAATTACTTTATCCATCTTAACGAATCAAGGCTGTAAGGGCCACCAGCGCAGCATCGGCGGATCTGCGCAGGTCAAGAAAACAAACCCCGCAGGTTGTCAAAACTGAGCGAAAGAAAACAACCAGACAGCGCTTGGCTCGCTGCAAAGTAATTAACTGTGTATTAAAGGCACACATCCATTTAATTGCCTAACTCCATGTGGAAAGCATCCAAGAAATTACAGAAAGGAGTGCGTAATGCTGAACCGGACAGCAGTGAGCGGGCTTTATGGAATGCATATATTTCTCTCTGTTCTGCCTATGGTTGGAGAGATGTTATGCCAGCTTTATGCAAAACACAACTGCGCAACGTCCACAGGGACATAATTATCATGAAAGGTATGTAGAGGAGAAGAAAAGTTGAACAACAGCAGACTGTGCAAAAAAAAAAAAAAAATCAATTAAGTGTTATTTAACAAAATAATACTACTTAGTTAAGTCTCTTATCTAGTACACTTTTACTTGCACACACCTGACGGATTTTTATTTTTGTTTGCCTTTTGGCAAAAGCGCGTACAGAAGCATCCGTTTACAGTGCGCGACTACTGCAGGATGTATTATTTCTCTCCTAAATAGACAAACTGATACAGGATTGCAGAGCACGGACGTTTATTTACCTTGTTCGAGTGGTAATAGTCCAGCGAGCTCAGGCAACTTGGATCAGTCGGCAGGGAGCATGAACCCACATTTGCCGGGGGCGCAGGATAAAATCTCACGTCCATCTCAGGCTGAGCGAGACTGAAGGCATGAAATCACTTTCGGCGTGTTTCACTCACTGTTGTCTTGTCAAACACACCGCCAGAAGCAGAAGAAAGTAGGAGTAATTATACACACTGAAAATAATAAAATTAAAAAATAAAAATAAAACAAAACCAAACAAGTGCAGGAGTTTTACTCGGTGCACTCTTCTCTTCTCTTCTCTTCTCTTCTCTTCGCAGTCGTACTTCGGCACCAACTCCGCTGATGCGCAGTCCTCCGGCACCAGGATGCGAAACAGACTCACTCACTCGCTCTAAACGGAGAGTGCAAATGCATTGGTGGTACGCACGTGTTGGCCAAACAATGCAAACCTCCAACTTAGATCCTGTTTTGTGGGTTCTTTTTTTCACGTTTTAAAAAAATAATAGAAAACAATTAAAACAGCCCCCACGGACGCGTGCTTCCTCCACTGTTCTCAGGACTCCATACGGGCTTTGTTATGGAGCTGCATATTCTTGCATTGGTTCCAGTACAGAAGTGGTTGGACTTCCCTCTGCCATGCGACCTCTGCCGATAATAAACGGGAAAGAGGAACGGAGGGAGCAGAGAGGGGGGGAGGGGAGATTGGTGGCTGCCTTGGCAACCGCTCTCCTTTCTGCAACTGCGCGCCTCTGATTAGCTGGAAATGTAGTAGTGTGCACGGCTGTGCATTATAAAGCGCACTCTGCTTCCATCAGGGCTTCATAAAGGCTTCCATTTGGGTTATTGTGCCAAGGCGGATGGGAGGAGGCTGCACAAAGTCTCTCTTTTTAGTACGACCGTGTTTTAATGGTTCTTTTTTTTTTTATATATATTCGGCTTTACTGTGTAGACCAACAACTTTTAATCAATAAATCAATCAGTAGCTCCTGTAATGCTTTAATGTTCATGAATGGCAAAATGAAATAACTATTCTAACTTTTACGTTGCTAATCTTATTATAAATGTTTTATGTGGCTGAGCCAGTTCGTGACATGCAAGCATTTGGATTAGAGATCAAAATTTTGTTGTCTAATTAGGTCCAAACCCAACAGGAGTGTGCCCTTAAAGTTTTCTAAGAGTTGAAAAAACAAAAGGCTGATCTGTTGTTGTTTTTTTTTTAGTTTGTTTGTTTTTTGTTGTTGTTTTTGTTAAGTAAACAATATGGTAGCAGTGGTTTGCTTTGTAGTGTGGGTAACAGATTTATTCTAAAAATGGCAATAATGGGAAATTCCTTTTTGGAATATGCCAGAAAATGATGGAATTCACTGATTAATTTTCAACTTTCTTGAATATGGATCACGTTGAAACAGTAAAAGTTCAATATTGATGAGTGAACTTAGGTGATGATTTTAGGATCATCACCTAAAAGCTGAAAATAATGTGCAATTTTCAGCTTGCACATTATACTTTCTTAAATGACTGGGACAACAGGCTGCAGTGAGACAAAGATGGCAAACAGATGCATAAGAAAAAAAGGGTGGAATACAATAAAACAGAGATAAAATTACTAATATAAAAGGATGGTAACACAGAAAGAACTTAATGTCTCTGCTCAGCTGGAGTTATAAAAGTTAAAAACAACACTTTCAATTTCTTAGCTGCTGCATGCTGTCTGTATGATTACTCCCATATATAAGAGTGTCTATATGTGTTATTATGTAAATGTGCATAGATGTGAAGGCAGAAGTTGCCTGTGAAATGAAACTCAGAAGGGGGAGACCACCCCTCCACTCTGAGTTCGTAAAACAAAAACCACACCAGCGTGGGATAAAAATCACCCTAAGGTAGAGGGGGGACGACAGGCCGGACCTGAGCCAAGACCAGGCAGCATCTTAGAATTATTTTACACAATCTAATGCTCTGTTCATGTTCATGTTTTACCTACAAACTGAAAATCAGCTAATTTGGTTTGCTAACCCATGCTTCCTTTAGCACCATGAAACTTAGTGTCCATAGAACTGAAATTCATTCATTTTAGACCACAATGCATGATCCCTTTTTGAGCCCTAAAACTTACTGCATAAGATGTTTTTATCTTTTTTTTTTTGCTTTTTTTTTTTTTTTTACTAATACCATTTTTCGTTTCATTGTTTCTCTTTCCACTGTATACATTTTATTTGTATTAATATCATTGGTACAATCACTGTTATCATTATTATCAAAATTACTTCTATTATTACTTTAAGAAAAAGCCAATAGCACAGGTAATTATTGGGTCATTAAATATTGCAAATGAACAAATGTTGCAAAAATATTTTCTATGAATTTAAAAAAAAAGTGTGTATGAGACGGTTTGGAGCTGGGGGACGGCAAATCTTTAGGTTTGCCTGTTGGCCCCCACGGCTGCCTCCTGCTACACGAAAACCCTGGACTCGTACACGACGGTGCAAAGCATTTTGGAGGGTGCATAGCAAATGGCATGTTCAGGGTGGAATATATACAAGAAGGTTTAATCTTGTATTGCCACGCAGCTGCAAATGCTTGGAGTAGGGGTGGGGTGGGAGAAACCTGGCTTGTGCGAGCCATACCTCTGACAGCTCTCCGAATGTGATGGATAGCACACCCTTGCCCTGTGATGTGCATGCACATTTGATGTCGAAATGGCCTATCCACGGGACCATTGTCTTTCAATCATGTCAAGGCAAAGTACAGAACAGAGCACATTTTCTGCTGCATAGCGTTATTACTGTGCCACAGTTTACAGCCCATCTTTACAGCCAGCCCTCAAAATAATGCTCAACAGTCTGCTGATGTCGTTTTGTTTAAAGCTCTCCAAGTGCATTCATTTTTGCAATGAATTCAGACAAGGACATCCTGTTTCTGCCTCCCCGGCCATTAACTTAAAAGTGTAACAGACACCGTTTAAGTTGGTCTCAATTATAAGAGGCTGTAACTCTAAGAAGAATGTAATAGTTCTCACACGAAACGTGACGGGAGTATCTGACGGCAGCTCTACTCAACAAATCTGTTAGATTGGGGTGAGATCATACCATAGGGTGAGCACATCCTGCCACTCTTCCTGGCGTCCCAGCAAACAGAGGGTTAACCTCATGGCTCGGTGCCATGGCTTCATGGGAATGGAATGTGGAGTGCTGTGTGTGCAGGGCTTCTTTCCCAGCATCCCTCGCTGCCCAGGCGCATGCTAATGATCAGTATTATTGAAGCACAATTGATGGGCTAGCAACCAAACAAGAGAAACTAATTACTACTAAGGCTTTATTGTCCTTTAATTACTGAAGCTCTATGGCAATTAGTGCTGCACAAAGATGCAGCCCTGCTTTAATATCAAGTAAAATGTGATGCAGATGAAAAAAAAAAGAAAAAAAAAACAATTTGAAAGATGAAAGGTGGATAAGATAATTTGTCTCCAATGTGTTCTGCAGAAATGATGCTTGATTTGAGTAAGGCATGCAGCAGACAAAAGGAAACTGCTGAGAGCTGCTGGGCTAATTTAAACAGAAAACTCATCTCCAAACAGAATCAGCACGTGATATTTCTTTGACCTTGGAGGGCTAAAAATGAGCACTGAACACCAAGTTACAAAAAGGCAAGCTTTCAGCCAAGCTTCATCTCTCACATAAACCCAAATAATAACTTGCAAAGTTGCAATTGTGAGAAAGTACAGGTTATTCCAATTGATTGTAGAGCAATACAAGTCAATACTGGTCAGAAAACAATGCAAAATAGAAATAATATAAAGATGTAAACACACTTATCTCTAAGTTCTGTGCTTGATAGATTATACAATTATATTGACATGCTATAATAATGCTTTAGAGAATTTTCATTAAAAAACTTATGTTTTAGTCTTACATAGCAGAAAGATTTTCAGTTCAATAAATATGCAACATACCAAAGTCTCAGTTTAGTGTCATGTTTGATGCTCCTAAGATTGAAGTGGTGAAAATCTACTCAAAATTCTCCTTACAGTTTGTTGATGTAGCAAAAGATGCCAGAAATTCGATTTTTTTTTTTCTGTAAAGGCTTTATAAGTGGATTGCAGTTTATTGCTAAACAGAGTAGAGAGCATCAATTTGCTTTCCATAATTTTGTGTGAATATAGTGAATATAATTAGACCTCAAAAAAACATCATCCTGGTGGTGTCTTTTAAAAAGGGGATGAAGAAATGATGTGCATAGCAAATTATTTTGTTTGAGAAAACCTGGGAGTGAAATTGACTCAAAGAAATATTTAAGAAACAATTTTTATTCCAGTTACCGATTTTTAAGCTGTAGAGAAGCATTTGCTTTCAAACAATTGAGTTGAACAACTTCCAGATTTTTACCTTGGGCTTTCTGGTATTGAAGCACAATTTCATTCAGCAGAGAAATGCTTTCATGCGGAAGAAGTGCTTAATAAAACTTTTCTCATTTTTGTTTCGAACACTTGTGTTGCGGTTGTGATTAAAGCTCATATTTCACAGTCTAATTCAAATTATTTCATTTAGCTAGATATGGCAGGATGTTCATTTTATTTTTGCCCGTAGTCTAATTACTCAAACCAGAGTTGAGGATCTTTTTATAGTTCAGAGTTATTAAAAGTGAAAATGTAAACTCCGAATCACACTGAGAAACGTATTGATGTGAACTGTATAATTGTGATACAAATCCATGTGTTGTTTTTTTTTTTGGTATATCTCAAGTGACTCAAATATAGAAATGCAATGCACGTTGCACTTTTACTTTTTGCTGTTTATCAGTGTGATCTGTACATTCAAATCAAATCCTAGAGATCAGCTACGATGGTAAAGGATATTAAAGCCATTTTTCATTTCTGGAAGAGCCATATGGACCCAAAAGTCAACATTATTTCCACTTTATCTTCATTATATGGTTGATTTGTTCCATCACCTACTCACCTAGCTATCCTCTAAAAAAAAGCAATCCTCTTTTCTTTGACCAAATATTACCTGTAGAGAGTTAATAACTACAGAAGTCTGGACGCCTGCAGAGAACTTCCAGTTAAAGTTGCTTCAGGCTGAAACGACAGGCATCAAAGTTTCTTTATTAATTGTTTCTACAGTATATTTCCTTGATCAGACCGCGTCTCATAGGTGCTACATGTTACACTCCTCCACAATTTTGTTCTCTTGCAGTTTTTGGCGTTAAGATCTGACTTTTTCAGGACCAACTCAAACCCTCTTTGAAAATGCCTGACTAATACATTTTCCATACTCTTCTCATAGCCTGCCAGAATTGAGTTATTTGACCCAGAGAAATATTATCTGCCAGAAAGATATTGCTCCAAGTCGTTTTGCGTATATCATGGGTCATGATCTGTCATATTTCATGAGAATCAATTGGTGCTAATGGGTGTCAGATTCATGACTAATGAAAATCTAATGTGATATAAAATCTTAAGACAACAATATTCAATAAAGTTCAATTATGAATGAATTTTAAACTGTTTTATGATTATTTATCTGTAAATGTGATAAAAATATGCAAATTTCATTGCACAGGTGGTACAAAAAGAAAGCAGATAAGGAGAAAATGGGAATGGTGATGTTCAATATGAGGAAGATATAAGGATTAAATATATTTTTGTTGTTTAAAAAAATATATTTTCTGTGAATGTAAAGTAGACAAAAAATAAAAACACACATGCAAAATGACAAGTTGCCAAAATTGACTAATTTGTTACCAAACAAACGTTCACTGAATATATTACTTTGTTTTAATTGCATACGTGATTCTGTCTCTGTGTATTGTTAAACAACTTTTATTTACTTCCTTCTTAGGATAAGTATGATGTAATAAGTAAACAAGTAAGTAAATAAGTAAAACTGTATTGATATAGCTCTTTTTGGGATATAAAAAAATCTCAGAGTGTTTAACAATAAAATATCAACCCAAGAGTCAAAAAAGCATTTTTCCTAAAAATGAAGGAGATCCTAATATTGGCCCAGGATTTCATTATTTATCATTTTCTCCTTATTCTTGATAAAGAGAAAATGATATGCATTAATATTTTCGTGGCGTTAAACAATTTGTGAACGCATAGAGAATGATATCACTTTTCTAGTGTTGTGATGGGTTCATTTGCAATAATGAGACACAACTTACACAGAATTTTGGACTTTCACAAGTCTGGTTCGATCCTGGACACAAGTTAGAGATGCTTCAAGGTGCCATGTTTATCAATTCAATTTTATTCAAGTATAAACACCACGAGAACATCCAGATATTACACTGTTTAGAGAGCAGGCAGGTTCTAAGTCTTTGAGATGAGTGTGTTTTTGTGCTCCATCCAAACAGAAGCAAAAGACTTTGAGAACATTCTGACTTAAACTGGTCAGTGTATTTTCAATCACTGTGGAATAAGTCCTCCACCAACAGCCCGAAGGCCACTCAGTGAAGAGATCATTACTCCAAAAGCAACAAAAAGCAAGACTATCTTTGCAAACCTACACAAGAAAAAGTAACTTTTTAAGTATGTCCATTGGTCTAAAGAGACAGACTAGTTGGCCGGAGAAGACCAGCCCAATTGTGACGTACACTGCTGGTTGTGTGAATGTTTCACAGAAGGAAGCTCTTGTGCCCTTCGTAAAATAGATGGCAACATGAGGACAGAACATGATGTAAAAATACTCCAGCAAAATCTAAACATCAGACTGGAAGAAAAGGTTGTCTTTCAAATGGAAAAACAACCAAACAGAAGAAAAAAACAATAAAAATTTTGCTTAACTTGTTTAAAATTGTTTAATTTAAAAATATGCTATTTGTCTTTTCACATTGTGAATGTAAACATCTGGTTTCAACTTTGTTTTAGTCAAGGGGTGAAATGACTAACATGACTTAGATTACACTTTCTCTGGCTGATTTATCTCAGCAGAGCAGTGAGTTCAGGAAGTCAATCTGAAGCAACAAATGACAGCTGAAATACTGTGTTCAATTTTCCAAATGTAATATTTTCAACTATTACAATGCAGCAGACTGAAAAGGTTTCGCATGCAGCAGTTTTACACGCAGCATGAAGCACGTGGACTTTCTTAAAACAAGCGAGCTCAGGGTCTGCATGCAGGTGGATGTCAGCGAGCTTGAAAAACTTATTACTTGACTGACAGCATGTCCTCATTGTGTCATCCACTTTTCAAATCGTCTTGTAGCATAATTAAGGAAAACCACCTTGGGGTGCGTGCATTGACTCTTGATTTGTTAATAGGCTTGTACATACCTTTTCCCCAGAAAGTGAATGGCTGCCGAAGAAAAGAAGAGAACTGCAGTAAGAAGAAGAGCAGACTTATCAGTCTTCCCACGTTTCATTTAGCACTTCAAGGAAATTCGAGAGTCTTTACTAATTGTCCAAAGCATTTGAGCTTTGCTTTGTAGGAAGACTGTGTTGCTGCTTGCCTGAGATTACTTCGTTGTTTTTTTTTTTCTTCATATCATTAAAAAGACGATATGTACATGTTTATGTTATGAAGTGAGGTTAGTGGGCTTTTGATGAGTGGAGCTCATGTTTAGAGAAAGGTTTTCTATTCGTTTTTAGGCTTGTTCTATCTCATGCTTTTGCATAAAGACATGTTTTGTGAACATGCAGCAAAACAGAGTCTATTCTTTCTTTTTTTTTTCATTTATTGAGGCAGAAGGCATCATTTGCCAGTGAAAATTGTTTGTCATTCAAGCAAAGGGGACTGTGAGTCATTGCTATATAAAGAAATTTGAGCATCCAATCATGGTCCCTTTCAGATGAGCAATTAGGAGACTTTATGCGTAGCTCCAATTACCAATATTTTCTCCTGAATAGAGGAAAGAGAAAAGACAAAGAAAAAGATGAACCTCATTTGAATGCATGAGCCATTTTAATAGTAAAGAAAAGCATTAATAGAAATGATTTAAAGGAGGAAAAAAAGGTGATTTTATTTTTAAGTGAGTCCATTTCTGAAAATATGTACGGTTCTAAATGAAAATGCAATTTTCTTGGACGATTTTTTTTAACCTCGTGCTTTTGCAGTTAAGTTAAATTCACGTTTTAGAGAAATTTCTCGGTTGATAATGAGCAACATTTCCAAATGCATATAATTAGCCTTCTTATCCTTTTCCTTCGAGTCAATACATATTGAGTGTGCATCATCTCTATCAGCCATGGAGGTGAAATAATGCTTTGGCTTCTCATGTTCCATGATCCACCGATTAAATGAAGCATACTTGATCTTTATCTGGGCTGAAGGATGATGACTGCGCTGGCCTTCGTCCAGGTCCTCCAGGCTGTGAAATAAGAACAAGTCCATAAAAATGTTTTCAGACATCCAAATGATTTATATTCCCTTTAAGTTTGTGGAGTGAATATGAAAGCTTGATTCAAACAAATCTGAAGTTAAGCATATTATTATGAGAAACTAGTGATTGATTAGATAGGAAGAAAACCAGAGAAAATTATACTACTTGTTCTGAATCATACTTCATGGTAAAAAAAAAAATAATAATAATAACATTGAGTTTAGATTTTTTTTCATTTATTTATTTATTTTTTTTATTTTTTGCTATATTACAATATTTGTGGCACAGATTTGCTTTCAGCCTCCTGGAGTCAATTATCTATAGAGCCACATTTAATTGCAATTATAACATTAAGTCTTCGGGGCTTGTCTTATAACATTATTACCAATCCGTCTTTGTAAAATACCTGAAGTTAATGATTTAATGACAGGCATTTGTGAACATCTGTTTTCAAGTCTTCTCCCAGATTCTCAGTTAGACTTAGATCTGAACTTTGACATGAATATGTTTACATTTCAACCATTTCTTAAGCCGCTCCGTGTTTAGCACGATTCTACTTTAGGGTGAAACTCTAACAGGTTTTCTATATTTATTTTCATCCATCTTCTCTTTAACTCCTCCATGTCTAGGGGGAAACAAAGCACCCCACACCATGACACTCCTACCACCATGCTTCAGCATTAGAGTGCTGCAAGGTGTTAGTTTTCCTGCTCACATATTTGCACTTGGGCCAAAAAGTTCAACTTTGGTCTCATCTAACTATATAGCACCTTCTCTCACTTATTTGCTGTGGTGGTTTTAGATAAACTGCAAGCAGGATGTCTTTTCTTCAGCTTCTTGCTTTCCATATTTTGTGGATTAATAGTTATCCCGTAAAAAGCTTCTCCCGCCTTAGCTGTGGATCTCTCCAGCTCCTCCAGAGTTAGCATAAGCTTCTTGACTGCTTTTCAGATAATGTTCTCCTTGCTCATGCTGTCAGTTTAGGTTAAAAAGAGTAAAAGGGGCTGACTAAAGATAAGCATGACACATTTTCTCGACTTATGAAATGCATATGTTGAAAACTACTTGTTCTTTTCCGCCCACTTTAAGGTTATATACCACTTTGCGTTGGCTGGGGGGGAAAATTACTAAAAGTTTACACTGAAATGTGTGATCGTAATGCTAAAACTGGCAAAACGTTCAAAGGGGAATGAATACTTTTGTAAGACAGTATAATCCTATGATTCTATCTAAGCTTCGATGGAATACATAAATCATATCACAACAAATCTACATCCGTAGTTTTAGTAGAGCGCAATTGACTAAAATATCATCAACTGTGGTTTGTAAGATTTCATTAATATGAGAGGAACATCAACAAAAGGCTCTGATCTGAGTAAAAAATACACTTAAGTAAATAGAAAAACCAGAATCTCCCAGGCTTCGTTTTTTTCAGTGTTTCAATGACGGCTTGTGAAGAAAAGGACGGAGAACAGAAACCATTTGATACATAGCTCACAATTCAAGACTGTGTTCCAGATGTCTTTTTTTAACCTTGGCTTCACAAAAGGACAGTAATATTACAATCTCACTCTACAAGCTGATTTATGTGGTGAGAAGTGTCTGAGATATGCAGAAAACTGTGGTTCACGGTCAAATTCCTTTAACAACAACCTCACTGCTCATTCTCACGCCTGTAATACAGATAAACAAAATATAAAAAAGAAATGTTGCAGTTTTGCTCTCAGTGAGCATGAGAGTGACTGCGCGAGTTTTGTGTAAAACACTTCAAGGTTTGTTGCAGTCCACACACAAAAACACACCCTCTTGTCTGCCAAACAGAGAACAGAGTACGCTGCACATGTTGTGCATTTCTTGCTAACGTCCATCTTCCATCTTTCCAGGAAGAAGCTACCTGGATAGTTTAAAAGAGATTGTTACGCAATTTGGACCCAGTGGATGAGAATCTTTCTGTTGGGAAGGTCTGATGAGTACGTTTCATTCTGCCAGTTTGGAGTGGCGTCGCTGAAAAGTGGCTGCCGGGATGGAGAAAAGAGTTTCTGAGTAGATCCCCCGAGAGATCGGAGATTAGAGTTTTATTGATGCTACTTTGCAACAGGAAGAAGATTAAGCACATGTGCATTTGCTGTGTGGGTCTCTGCATTGGACATTGCTGCTCGCATGAATAAAATATGGCCACAGAACATGCTGTTCAACACTCGGGGAACAACAGTATCCTTTTAAGAGGGAATTCACTTTTGCAGCATGTGTCCTCGGTGACCGCGCCCCTTCTTCTTCTCCTCCTTCTTTTTCTTCTTCTTCTTCTTTTTTTAAATAGACACAAACAAACACAAGCAGACTTTTATTTTCGAGGGTGAGAGCATGTTACAATGCCATTAAGAGGGAACACAGAGGCTGTGAGGAGGGAGAAGAAAGAGCAAAGAGGAGGGGGTGGAGGGGTAGGGATGGTATAAAGTCCATCAGATTTGATGGCATGGTGATGTAGATAATGTTTTCTCTTTTTAGCTGCAGCTCTGAGAAAAGACGGCAGAACGCAACCACTTTCACCCTCTCTGTTTTGAAAGGGAGCACAATGTGCTGAATTTGTGCATCTAACACGTCCCATTGTGCACAAACACTGTGCCCCCTTTTACCTATCAGAATGATTGCCTCACCATTATGTGATTTAATGGCAAAGCACACATACTCTTAATCCGGCTGCGCCACTCTGAAGATGGAGCAGGGTTTACAGTAAAAAAAAAAAAAAATCAATTTTTTTTTTTTCATCTGTTTGCACAAATAGAACAGAAAACAGCTGAACGCTACGGTAATTTGCCACAGAGAAACATTGGAAAACAAATGTGTTCAGGAAACGTAGCTGGGTTTTAAGGTCTGAAAGCCACAGCTGCTTGGCAAGCAGACGCTGGCTCCTTTTGTCTTTTATCTTCTTCTGTAATGTGCACAGGTGCTGCTTAATTCAATTGGAGAACGTTGCCATGGTTTTACATTAATATATTTCCATGTTACCATTACAACTGTTGTCATGGAGATGATAGGACCTATTTGAACTGAAAGCAGTGATGGTTTTAAGGGGGTACTGCTCTCTCTCTCTCTCTCTCTCTCCCTCATCTTTGCCTCTCTTTTTTCCAACCCCCTCCCTCCATTTCATTTCGTTGCTCCGTGTCGAGTCACATGGTATGCAGCCAGATTTTAAGCTTGACTTCACTGTTCATTCCTCCCCCTTTTTTTTTTTTTACTGCTTCTAGCTAAGAATTGCATTTCAATCGAACATGGCAACCCACAGATCCAGAAACAAAACACTTTAACACTTCTTTGTAAAGCAATATCTAATTCAGCATTGGGGATTTTTTTTTTTAATTGATTTTAACCTCACTGACTTCCATTACCACTGAATTCAAGCTATAACACCTTTCTGAAAAGAAAAAGAAGAGAAATGTCTGTAGATGCAAAAAGCCTTTAATTACATAAAATTTAAAAGCAGAACAAAGGCATTAAAACTGAAAGACAAGAACCATTGACTATTTCCTTTGCAGTTATTAGAAGTGAATTTTAAATCGCGTGCCTCGGGTAAAAATATTTAGATATCCTTCAACAAGCTTCTGACAAATATTTTCTGGGATTTTGGCCTATTTCTCCTTCCAATGTTGGAGTAACAGAGTCAAGCTCTCACACACCTTTTCAGTTTTGCTCAGAAGTTTTCTGTGGGATTAAAATCAAGTCTTGACTTTGTTGTCCTTAATAAGATAGTTTGTAACTAATTTAGCAATATGCTCAGAGTCGTCGTAACTCTCTAAAGACCCATTTTTGCCCAGGCTCTAACTTTCTGGCTGATGTTGTGAGATGCTCCGTCAGTATTTCTGCAATAACTCTTAATATTTGTGAAGCACACCAGTCCCTCCTACTGAAAAACACCCACACAGCCTTATGCTGCTACTCCTCTACTTTACAGTTTGGATTGTGTTCTACGGTTTGCAAGCTTCCTCTATTTTCCTCTCAATATGACAGTAGAGATTACCAAACACTTGCACGTTAGCTTCATCAGAGAGCAGGGGATGTCTTACAACAATTATTATTTATTCCTGAGTGAATCTGATTTATTTTGTTGTTGCTGCTTTTTGAGTGATTACCAAGATGCCTTTCATGCAAATTCAACTTTTTGTAATATATATTTAATACTAAAAACTGTTTGTTGTGTTATAGATTTTGTGCTAATAAATCAGAAGCATGCATTAAGTAAAAAAATATGACAAAGGTTGTAGTTGTTTAGTTATTACAGCATGATTTCTGTAATATCTAAAGTTTCAGATAGGGCTGATGAAGGAAAGGACTGATGAAAAGCAGAAAAAATTCCAATGATATGGTGAATTAGGCGGCTAGCATGCTAACACAGCTAAGTTAAGCATTCCAGTATTTTTCAGGGAAGTGAATGCTGCCCATGCTGACATCAATCAATGTTTTTTTAGTATGTGAATGAAAGCAGATGTTTGGGAACTCAGCCATTATAAAATACTGTTTATGTGAATAGGACCACAGCAGAAATAAAACAGATGTAAAGTAGGTTTCAAAGGTTGGGCACAGAAACAAGTATTTTATGACCTACATGTAAAGTTTAAACTATATTTCTTACAAACAAATTATTAAATGAATGAGAAGTAATTTATTTTTGAGTTGAAGACACAGTTCAGACTGTTTGGATTGTAAATTATAAACATGATTTAACTAATTTTGACCAGGTTGAAATGACTTCAGAATTAGTTATGGTTAACGCTGAACTGGCACAAACGGCGAACGTAAATAATCCACTCTCAAACGGATATTAGACCTGGCCCAGCCGCCAAGCAATAACTCAGGAAACCACAGTATGACCACTAAATAAACAATATAAGCATAAACAGCCATAGGCAGACGTTGTTTTAATCCAGACTACTAAGAACGTCTAATCGAGACATGGTTATTTCAATTAAAGTAATTGCCCAATTTCAGAAAATCAATACTGCTCCCCGGTTGCGTAATTGCTTCTTTCAATCAATTTGATGCATTTTCTAGAACAAAAGGCAAGCAGCAGTATTCAATTTACTGAAGCATACCAAATTTGATGGAATTGTTATATTGGCTATTAAAGCATTGGATGGTTTCTTCTTTTCAAATATGCCAGCGGAATGTCTTCAGAGGTAAACTCAAAGTCACCTTGTTATCTTGGCATTTTGTTTTGATGCCCCTCTAGCATCTGATTTTGCTCATTATATCTGCAAAATCAGTAACAGTACATGCAATATTATATATATATATAGACTTTGAAATGAGATGCAAATTTGTCACAATATGCATTTACTTTGTTGAAATAAATCTTGGTTTCAGCTAATGAATATTCTTGCACACAAATGGGGCACATTAGGTGAAGGGCCAAGCAAACGGAGAGAAAATATTTCACATGAAGTTATGAAAATCTGGGCTATACTGACAGCTTTGATCCATCAGCAAGCCGTAATGCAAAGATAAGCCAATGTGGCCTACTTTTTTTTGTATTAACTGAGCTCAAAATATTTTCAGAATTTTTTACACACTGTATTTTAGGCTGCTCTTCCCTTAGTAGTGCTTGGACATGAAAGGACTCTGAAATGGGCAGCAGTTTTACTCAGTTGCATACATTCATGCAGACCCTCACAGATAAACTGACAGAGCCATGTTTAAAAGTACCATCATTTTTATGATCCCCCCTTCGCCCTCCCTGGACTTTCCTCCTTTTTCCCTCTGAATGCTGAAAAATGTTTAATATGAACCTCCGGACTTGCAGAGCAGCACCAAGCTTTCTGCTATTCTTATACAAACACAAAGTGACAAGATGGTTACTCTGTGCGCACACTGACAGTTCATTCCGGACTAGGAAAAATGTCAAAAATGTTTAGTTACGGCTGAGTGGACTTAATTACCATCCTCTAGGCTGCCTCAGAACTCAGTGCCACTAATGGTCCTGAGCTACAGATAAAATTCCGTTTACAAGAATGTTTCAGGCACGACAACTGATTCAGCCAATATGAAATATTTACTTTGATGTAATTAAACCGACAATGCTTTTATGCTTAGAAAATGAGAGAATGCCTGCATTTAAATTAATGCAAAAATGCTGATTGCTGACCTTTTAAATTAAGCTGACATGCAAGTTTAGATTTTATTACATCTGGGGATAATTGGAACTGCCTCAATAGTAGAAAGTGCAAACTTTTATTGACTTCTCTTGGTTTTCTGAGGCACGTATGGATGTTTCGTCTTAAAGGAATTAAACATAAGTGCTTTGCCAAAGTGAACAGGCAAAAATTTAATTGCAGTCACTTCCAAACATTTTCTTTTTTTTTTTAAAGTTGTAGTTGTGCAATTAAGCAACATGCAATTTGAACTATAAGGAAACAAGAACAAAGCATTCCTTATGAAGAAATTTTAATTCATTGAAACTAGCAAATGAGTTTTACCTACATGTGTCTGGCTTGCAAATGTTGAATGTGAATATGTGGGATAGGGTATTAATTTAAAAGTAAAGTTATATTAAGGTTTGTTTTTACAAACCTAAAGTTGGTGGAAGTTCAGGTTTAAGAATCGAAAGTCTGACATTCACAGCTGACATTCATAAAGAAACATAATTATATATATATATTACCTTTTTGTTCCCAGTTGCTTACAACTAATTTAAACCCAGGAGCAAACCATTTTATGCCAATGGGCATGGTTAAATTCTGTTAGTTTTTAAACAATTAGGCATTGTGGAGCTAAAAAGAAATTAAATCTTAAACAGAATTTGAACAAATGGCACATAGTATAATTTTTGAACGAATTTATGTCAGAATTTTTTCCTATTTACTGTGATTTCTAATTGTTCTGCTCTGCATCTTGCTGGAGGTTTTTTTTTTTTTTTTTTTTTAAACTTATGTAATTTCATATAAAATAGTTCTTTGAAAACATTCAACCACTCTCCATTCAAATGTAGTTTTGTTGGGACAGTTGACTTTAGACCAAAATAAACCTGAATGACCTCCTGTCAGTAGATGTGATTCCTCAATGTCAGAAAACCACATTTCCTGAAGATATTTTCAGTTCAGTTAATTTTTAAAGCCAACTCAGGGGTGCCAGAAGACAGAGCAGGTACAAAAAACTCCACAAAACAGAAGAACTGATGTATGACTAGAATACAGATTATTACTTTAAGTTGTCTCTTTCACAAGCTGCTCTGCAATGTCCCTCTGGCCTGTACAACATGATGCATTTACCTGAAAATGTTTGAAATAGCATGGATAAAACTTTTCTGCACAGATACTAACTGAAATTTTGACTCTTATTATTACAATAATAAATAGAAAACATAACTAGATAATGACCTCTCCTCTATCAATGGAGACAAATGCCTGCGTACTCCCTAAGAGATGGGTTGTCATTTTATTTATTCATAGCAACATAGAAACTCAATCAAACAGCATTAAATGTTTAGACCAGTCTTAACCCTTACAAGAAATGTCCATTGAGTGGAACGACCAGACCCTCTGTTCGACAGCTAATGTGGACTGTGTCAGAATTGGATACAATGCATTGGTGCATTTTCAGGAAACTAAAGTTAAAGAACATACACAGTCAGCAATTCCTCCTTTGTTACTAACAGGCGTTTTGGCTCGTGTGTTGGTGTCAGTTTTATGAATCGATAAACAAGTGCTTCTTTAGGTGGAGCCAGTTTTGGCAGGACCTCTCTAAAACATCCTGTTTTCAGCCAAGTTTGAGACCTGCAGGAAACTATTCTCGTCCTTTTCTTTTACCTCGGAAATCACTGTTTCACTCTGAGCTAAGTGGATATAAAACATCCTGCTTTCACCTCAGCGATCTGAGTTTTACTCCAACAAACAAGAAGCAGTTTAGAATACCTGAGCAGGGTCACGGCCAAAGCAAGGTTTTGATCTCGCTCATTGCACTTACATAACCCGCGTATTCTTCACAAACGGTGATTATAAGGAACACCAGGCTCTTTTGGGTGAAGAATGTGAAGTGGAAATAAGCCACAATCTGTTTTCCAGCAATTCAAAATGGAAATATTTTAAAAGGACTGGGCTTTAAAAGACATATTTAGAGTAAATAATAGGAGTGTCTGTTATTTATTTCTTCTTTTGCTATTTCTCATAGCTCAGGAAAATTTTTGTAGAGACCACTGCACTGAACAACATTGAAAAGCTCATGGCTATTCCACCAAATATTGATTTCTGAACTCTCCCTGAGTTAAAAACATAAATGTTGTTGTTTCTAAATGAACATGAACTTGTTTTCTTCGCATTATTTGATGTCTGAGAGCACTGCATCCTTTTTTGTTATTTTGATCATTTCTCATTTTCTGCAAATAAATGCTACATTTTTGCTTGGAATTTCAGAGACATGTTGTCAGTGGTTCATAGAATTAAAAAAACAATGTTCATTTTACTCAAACATATACCTACAAAAAGTAAAATCAGAGAAACTGATATTTTAAGTGGTCTCTTACTTTTTCCCAGGTAATTGGCACAAGTATATTACACAGTTTTATTCAGTCAATAGATTCTCTCAATTGACCCAATGACCTTTGAAGATCCCCCTGTGTTACTTTGGGCATTTTGTGTGACATAATTTGGTCTCTCCTCCCTCTCCTATTCTGTCAGTGTAGGCGTCGGCATTGTGCAATACACTTTCCATTTTATGATAGTACACTGTAAAGTGCTCCACCATACCTTGGGTATTCTTTTATAAACTGCCCTATTTTAAGCTTTTTTGCAACATCATGCTGTGTTCGTTGGTGTTTGTGATGTTGTCTCCTCTGTATAAATGCTTAGAGAGGGTAGATCTCTGAAAAATAACCCCTCTCCCAATATTTAGCACACTGATTTCTTTTACCCTGAAACATAAACATTGATGCCAACAACAGATTCTCTTTCATCTTTTCTTTTCCTTAATGTGCTCCTTGCAAAACTTGTGCTTCGAACCATTTTTTCTAAATGAAATGTCATCATCCAAATATCTGGTGATAATGCTGATACCACAAGACATGTGGCAACTGCAGCAGAATGAGACGATTTACCTAAACCGAAAATGTACATGAAATTATCACCCCGGAGGCTTCAGTCTGAATAAAATGATCAACAGCTGCACTCTGACATTTTGCTTTGTGGTGAAACGCTCAGGAAGTTGCAGCTCACTCTCTCAGCTGAGCTGCTGCAGGAGCTGCTGTGCCTCTCCCCGTCCCTTCCATCCATCATGTGAAAATGAGTTCACATGCATCACCGCCAACATAATGTTCTTTACAGGCTGAGAGAAAAGGCTCACCTAACGCGCAGGGATGGCACAATAAAGAAAAACCGGCTGACATTAATGAAAATGTATACCATTAGAAAGTATGAGAAGAAATGGCTGAGAGGAAGATGGAGCAGTATTAATTGATTGTCACTCACTAAGTGACTGGTTGTTGATGGTATGGGCTGTTTTCATTACCTCTCCAGGCACTCATTGTCCTTTCAGGATTTAACTTAAGGAGAGATGGAAACATAATTTGCCTATATTTCATTGAGGAATGTTTAGAATATAAATAAAATGAACAAAAAACATCTGTCTTGGCCACAATGTCCAAACAAACTGAGTATTTATACATATATACAGACAAGTGCAAGTTTGACCAAATGACTGCAACTTGCTCACTTCCAGTAGCCCACATTATTTGCCCCACCCACATGCTTATCATTATGTGTTAGATATTGTTTGCTCTATTTTCTGTCTTCATGGTGGATTTTGATTTTGCAGAACACCTTTGGCTTGTTTTTTTGTTTTGTTTTGTTTTTTTGTTTTTTTTATCAAGCCCTGTCTATCTGAAGGATGCAGCTATCTTCTTTTAAAGTAGGATGCATTTTTAATGAAGCTCTTACAAATTACTATTTTACTCTCTGTAAACTGAGATTTTACTTTCTAGCAGAGGAATAATTTATCTTCCGGCAGACTGGATTGCATCTTTAAAAACTGACTTTATAACCCTTAGCAGATTGATGCTCAGTGACAATTGCATCTATTAATTTTTGATGTCCTTCCTCCTTGGCACTATAATAAACCTCAAACACTCCAGATCAGGAAACATGTTCATAAAGATGGCAACACTTACTGATGATCATCTAATAAATTTAAATTTGATTTGTGCTACCTGTCATTTGTACTATGTAGAAACGTTGGGGATTTACTTTTTTTCACAGCATTTTGCTTAGTGAGATGAGATTTAATGAGACGTCATCCAATTTCATAAATTTTATTTTTTTTTTAATGTTGGTGTCAAGGTTTTGTTTTCTTTATGATAACTACATTATATTATTACTGAGAAATAGCAAGTTGTATAGACTAAATCTTTACATTTAAAAATGCTGAATTTGGTTTTTTTCCAATAAATGCTGAAGGATAAACCACAATGTTTGGACTTATATATTATTATCCTACCTCAGTCTTTATTTTATGCCTCATATTTACTCCACCAACAGAAATATGCTGTCCTGCTTACACTCTCTTTATCCTACCTCCTTCTCTCCCTCTTCACTCTTCCTTTCTCCTCATCCCCCCTTTAGTTTGTAACCTGAATACAGTAGCACAGTGGACCAATCGATCACAGGGAGTCCTCTTTTTTTCCATCCTGGCAATTTTCCTCAGCGGAAAGGAGGAATAATGTGAGCTAACAGTGTGGAAAATCAATGCTCCACTGGCATAGTATAACTTGGAGTCTAGCTAGGAGTGAACTGGGCTCCATGAAGCCAGTTTGGGTGATAAAGCCGCCCCATGTCCAGTCTCTCATCCCGCTTAATACGCAGCTGCCCCTGCAGAGCTGCACTCTCTGTCAAGAGAAGGTTAACAGATTTATTCCTGAAATCCTGTGGATTTAAAAGGTGAAGTACACTCCTGCTAGCAGTCCTCAGTTGCATAATAGCTGCATGTGTGCGTGTATGTGCGTGCGTGTGCTTGTTTGTGCTACTAAAAGTGTTGGCTTGAAACATAGTATATAGATTTGCATGAGATAACTTTTGACATATTGGTCATGTTTATTGTAGTTTGTCATATTTTCCCAGTGAGTTTGTGCCATTTTACCGTTTATTATTTCATGGCATAATTAAGTGACTCTTTCTTCCTCAGCCTGCCTTTTGCTCTCCCCTCACAGCTGGAACTTGTTAGTTTATCAGTCCTGGTCCATTGTCCCAGCATTCAAATTCCCAGGATTCACCCACCACTCTCTTGTTGCGTTCTAGTTGTACTCAGGACTTGGAAATGCCATCTTCCAAGTCAGAAAAACCAGCTGGAGAGCCCTCCAAAGTTGGATTTCCCACTGGGACATTAATAGCAACTCTGACTACTCCCTGTTACAACTTGTAAGGTCAACTGAAAATTTGCTGAAACACTGACCACTTCTTAATCAAAGCTAAAAACCCTTTTTTTGGAGTTGCCTGTGATTAATAATATCTGAAACATAGATTCATTCTAGCCTATGTTACGACTCTTTCTTGACACTGTAATGTTTCTTGTTTGCTCATTGTGTCGTTTTTTTCATCACAAAAAGCACTTTGAACTACCTTGCTGCTGAAATGTGCTGTACAAACAAACTTGACTTGACTTCAGCCCACCCACACACACAGACAGATGCTCACAGTTTGTCTTGTTTTTGTACTTAAGAGTCTCAAAACGCGTAATGTAATTGTCCTGAGAGCAGTGTTTACTTGTTTTACCTGCCGAATGAAATAAAATTTGGCAGACACATATAGGCCAGTGCTGGAGTTACAAACATGACTTTCATTATGAATTCAGATTTAGTCTGATTACGAGGTGTTTTTCCAATATGCACAGTCAGGTGATTTTCACTTTGTACTTATTATAAAAATGTGTGTGCCTAGTAATTTGTATGCAAAAGACATGAGGAGCTTTTTTATTCTTTTGAGTTTGTAATTTGAACACTTACAGATGTAAATTGGAATAATGGAAGGAATTTTTCTACTAAGATTATTTTGTCTTTTATTTATACTGTATCCCTGCAATGAGAGGAGCTCTTGAATGGCAAACGACAGTCTCCTTCGACATACTGTGTGGATTTTAAGTCTAAATTTAAGCCATTCTGTCGCTAAATTTGAGGTCCTACTGAAAGATGGAAAGGCAAGTCAAAGTAAAAGCGGAATATGAAACAAAACTGAATTTGTGCACAAAGTCCTGAGTTTGGCTCTGCCTTTTCCTGTTTAAATGACCATAATACCCAGGTTTAAGCACCCAGCCACATTTTTACTGTCTACTTTGGAATCAATTTGAAATATTCTTGTTTTCTAAGATAGCATAACCATGTTAATGTTCTCCTTCCATTTCCAGCCTGCCACTGTAGATGGATGGGGTGCTCTGTGACACGGGCAAAGATAGTGGTTTTGTTTTATACACTAACCCAGCTGTAAACTTCTGCACAACTTTATCCCTGTCCTTTCTGCTGCACTCATTGTTTTTAAGCTTGCCATTTGCTCACTGATTTTCTGCAGCAAACCTCTGATGCATTTACACTACTACTGCATTTATTCAGAGATTAAATGAACCACAGGTGGACAATGGATTAATTAGGCGACGTCTGAAAGCATTTGGGTGGACTTGACTTAATTTCAGAAAATCAGAGTAAAGGACTCTGAACCCAGATGCATGTCACACTTCTCAAGTTTTCACTAGAAAAATTAATTTGAAAACCTTGCATCTTTTTTTCCGTAAATAAACGGAAAAAAAGATGCCGCTTACTTATGTTGCTGTTGTTGTTGGATTATCACATAAATTCAAGCCCGCAATTACTCATACATCTGTCAGATTTAGGTTTAACATAATCTCACTGGAAGTAACATAAACACTTTACAGAGGTTGAGCCAGAATCTGATTATGGTGATGGCAAAGAGGTTTTCCAACCTCAGACACCTGGAGGTCATCACCAAATATAAATTGGTAAAATACCAGTGGAGATGTGGAAAAACTGCTCAGCAATAATAAGAGGGGTTTTAGTAAGTTCTGAAATGTCATTTTTAATAAATTGTGAATAGAAACCACTTTTTTATTTAATTGATCCTCTTTTGAAAGACGCTTATAAGAAATTGTCAAATGAACATAGCCTCGAATCAACCAGGGGTATTAATAATTTTGGACTTAACTATAAAATCCAAATCAGCACAAGAAAATTTGTGTTAGTAGCATGACAAAATGTGAAAAAATAACAGAGGTAAAAAAAAAAAAATGTTTTGCAAGGGACTGCATAGTATGAAAAGAAAAAAAATGTGTCAAGTTAATAAAATGGCACATTATGTAAAGTGTCCCTGAAATGTGTCACTAAAGAACAAAAACACCTTGGTATGAGCAGCAACTGTGCAGAGAGACACCCAGACACAGTCCTGCTTCTTGCAGTAAGGCTATGCAAAGTTTGGCCTCATGCGTTATTGTTTCGGTTTCTGAAAAAAAAAGAAAACAGGTTTCACAATCAACACGAAACCGTTCGAAACCCTATCATCTTCCATAACAGTTCGGTCACAGGTACAACCACAAACTGTGCTCGTCTGCAAACGTTCTGTCTGAGCGACATGTCACCCGTTCTACCCACACTGACCAAGGTCAGCTCAGACCTGGGTATATTGGCTCAGTAAAGTTGTTTCGATGGAAAAACTGAAATTGACGTAAATAATGACTTTTGTTTTAATTTAGCTTGCTTGTGCAGTCAAGGGCCCAAGACATATGCTCTTTATTTTTCCAGTACAAAATCATCAAGCAAGCCGTCAGTCTCTTCATTAAGAACAGCATGTAGTAACAAAGGAGCGATGCGCTAGGGAGACACCAGTCACATCTTGTCTTGCCAATTACACTTTGCATGATTCCTCCCCAAAATTAGGCTGAGCCAAGCTGGAAAATTATTGCTGGCATGTTTTGGGATCTATTTATCTGTTGAAAATAAATAAATAAAAATATTATTGCTGCTGTGTTCTTAATCCAAACAAAGAATCCTGACAGCTTTTTGGATTGTGGGACAAAATGTAAAGAGAGCTGCAGGTTAGGATGAGTTTGGTTTAACACCAGTCCTGCTCTAATTGAGGCTATCTGTGACGTTAAGTTTTTATTTTTTCCTGATTTAATAATATGACTGATAACTGATTGAAAACCCCAAAAAGGCATATGAGAAACTACGATCCTTGATGATCTGTGGTGACAAACAAATAGCCTTTTAAGGCAGGAAGTTCTCAATTGTCCTCTTGTAATTGAAGAGCAGAACTTGAATCATAAGAACACACTCAGTGTGAATGCAGGAAAAACACAGCCTCTCAAACGCGGAATGGAAGGAGAAAATATCAGCCATCCAATTTTCGAGCATCACTTATGCGGCGAGAGACAAACAGATCTCCGGAGCATGTCTTCCAAAAGCACTCCACAAACACACATCACCAAAGAGACAAATATTATTTCAAAAAGAAAAAAAAAAAAAAAAACTTTTAGATATGTCGTGCATCTGCAAATTTGACTTTATAGGGGTAGCAGAGAAATAACATTACCATAAGCTTGGTGCAATGCATGCATAATAGATTGTTGTTTTCACTCTGCATATGGTAGGAGCTGGATTCGCTTCAAAGTGCACCAAATTTGCATGATTCGATGTGAGGGATTCTGGGATTAGTGAACACCACTCCCCCCCCCCCCACCCCACACTAGCCTCCTTACTCCCCCCCTCTCTTTCACTCAGCTATAGAAAGGTATCACATTCCCACAGATGGCGGGTTACATTGTGAGAATGATGTTGTTTACGACTCAAAAAAAAAAACACACAAAAAGAAGAAGAGTAAGCATGGGAAAACTAAGAGAAATAAACACAGCTAGATTTATTCTGATATCTACTTTTAAACAAAAATCTACACCTCTGGTATGAGAAGTACAATAGATATAGATTCAAATTATGCTTATGTGTCTGAGTTTTGATTCAAGGATTATGTAAAAGCTCGCGCTCGTGCCAGGGGCCAGCATCGGCAGATGACACATACAGTTGATTCTGACGTTCTTCATCCGTGTCTTCAATCACTTAAATGTGACAGAGAGAAAGGAAGCAGCCTGTTTGACTGGAGCCCCAGAGGCTGCTACCGAACAATGTCTGGCAAACAAGAACAAAGTGATTCGCAAACTATCAGCAGCTCTCAGCGCTGTTGTATTCATGAAAATAACAAAAAAGTCCCCCCGACTTTGTTCCCTCTCCTTCCTTTTCATATCGCTTGTTGTCTTGTCACTGTGTGATTTTTTTCACACTGCAATATTCCTAAATAACATGAACCGAGGGGCATATGTCACATTCAGTAGTGGAGGGGGGTGGGAGTGGGGGGTTCAAGATGAAATGTAGTTTTATGCAAATCACTTTCCAATCAATGATGAGCTGTCTTTTTTCTCCTCTCGCTGCATAACCTGATTATAATTTACATCAGGATGTCCATCTGTTAGATGAACACCCACGCAGGCCATCATGCACATTGAACGGATATATGCATGATGCTTTTTTATTTGTAAAAAAAAAAAAGCCTAGCTGAACACACTAGCAACAAGCCTAGCTTTATTTATTTATTTATTTTTTACAAATTAGCAATGCTTGAGAATGTTATCAATGTTTAGCCCAGCCTCCTACAGCTTTACCATCTATTACTATTCATCTGTGACATTTTGGCCCAGGCTGGATAGACTTGCACTGTGAAGAAATGAGGTGAGAGTAAAAAGGCTAAGACAATTTACTCAGACGTTTAATAAAGCGTGATCCGGGTCCTGGTGGAATGAAACCAAGAATCTTGTGTTGTAGGTTGGATGCGTTTGATTACACTGAACACATTTATGTAACATTATGATTGACTTTCTTTAACTAAGCCGATTGTAAAAATGTGGTAGTTGTGAATGATATATTGTAGAACTATAGAAATGTTATGCAGAAAACGATTATTGTGTTATTGCTAAAAAAAGAAAAATATAAAAAATCTGAAGGTAAAACTCAAAAATAATATGTTCATAAGACCCAGATTCTGCTCATGGATAACGGTTTACATGTGTTTAAACTAGCAACAGTTTCATTTTACAGAAAATAAAACCCATTATTTTACTTTTACATTCTATAGATTTCTGTATTAAAATGTCTAAAAGCATCAATTCTAGATCAGAGGAATATTCATTCTGTTGGATGTCAGGTTCTTCCACCTGAGCCGTGGCTCTCTGTGGCTCCCCCAGAGTTAGTATTGGTCTCTTAGCAGCTTGGGTGCATGCAACAGAATGCCCCAAAGGTTTCAGTATGAAGATGTGCAAAGCTGTTACAAACATACCCAAAATGGAGGCGTTGACTTTAAATGGTTTACTCTGTATTGATGTGTAACAGCAGACGCATCTGTAATTTCATAACATGTCATTTTATGAGAGTGAAGCTGCTCTATTCTGGTCTAAATGACCAGTAGCTGTGATTGACACGTGATTTTCAATTTGTTAAAAGAATCAAAACTCTTTACAAGTATCCTTAAATAATACTAATTCTATTATTTTTTTCAAACATAATTTCTTTTCCCTTCTTTTGAAAACCTCCACATCTGTAAGAGTGTTTGTATCTCCACAGTAAAAAGCGATTTTAAAACTTTTAGTCTTTCCTCAATAAAATTTTTGCCTGAATGTAAACAGAAAAATATTCATTACTTTTTGAGAGATGAAATATTTCATGAGAGTGTTTTAAAATATTTGATAAATCTAGTCTCTGGTGGTTTCACCTTCAAAGAGGCTGTTTATGTTTTGTGTGTGTGTGTTTATTCCATTTAGTTGTTAAAAGAAGTGTAATGTCGGTCCTATTCAGGAAGCAGAGTGACCAGCCCTGACTTTTCTAAAAACATAAACTGTATATATATAGATTTATATGTATAGATATTTTTTTTTTATTATTATTATTTTAGTCACCAAACACCTTACTCAAAAAGAGTGCACTATTAGATTCAAGGTGAGATTATAAATTTAAAAGTTATATCTTTACCAAGATTTCAGCACCTTGTCCATCAAGCATGGGGATAACTTCCTTTCTCTCTTCTAGACAGTTTAGTCGCTAGAAATGCACTTCCTGCAGGTGGTGTGTCAGGGCTGGGTGGGGTTGGTTGGGGTTAGGTGGGGGGGGGTTGGAGGAATTGGGTCTTGTGATGCCCCTTCCTGACCTAATAAGGGCAGGTTTTCACTATCAGCTGAGAATCAGGTGCTTGGTAAATATACAAAAGAATGAAGATTTCCTGCTGGGTACAGACACTCACAAGGCAAATTCGAATAAGGGCTTCATTTTTCTTTGCTCCCTCTCATTCACAATCAGCAACTCACCGTTATGCCCTTGTTTTTTGCAAGCGGTGTCCTCTTTTCTGCAAACAATCATATACCAAACAGTAGGCAACCAGGAGATTTTCCGTAAGGAGCAAGTATTTTCAGTGAGCGACAACTAACAGGACTTCAAGTTTCTTCTAATCCCTTTTTAAACCTTACACATGGAAGCAGATATTACTATGTCACTTTATGTCATGTCATTTATCTTGGTCACGTTGAGTTTCTTTTCCTTTTTTTCTGCTTAAAAAAGGTGAATACTTCTGATGCACATCCAACCATTCAGCTGATGACTTTGACATCAATGCTAAACTGTTAACCACTAACATAATACACATATTTTTTATAAAGTAATTGCATATGATGACATTAATTAAACATATTCTTGCTGTCAGTCCACACAATGAGGAACTGAATTCCCAACGATTAACTTCAGCCGTGAATAATTACAGCTAATCATATGCAAGCAATTAAAGTAAAAGCCTGATCAAATGGTGGCTTAATGTCAGTCAAATATGCTGACGTGTAATTGAAAATGTCCCCTTTCTGCTCCCTGCCACCGCCGTAATATGAATCCGTCAAAAAACAGATCCGGTTTCCTGACTGCAGCAGCAAAGGAGATGATACTTAATCAACTAATTGATGCAACAAAGAGCTTTTTCCACACATGTGCTCAGTAACATCCCGTCCTTCTTGTGTTAGGGGGTTAAATTATTAACAAGCAAAAAAAAAAAGTTTAATTGTTTTTCACTCCAAACAGCGGTGACCAATTGACGAGATGTCAGATATTAAAGGTCTGATGTGGCACTTTCAGAGCACAGCCACTAATGTCTTCTCCGTTTTGAAGGAAACTTTTTACAAACATTCTTTTTTTTTTTTTTTTTACACGTGAAAGTGAAACATGAAGTGTTGTATTGATCAGCCGCAGCATTTTGCGCTATAAGTCGTCAGGCTTTGTGGCTCAAAGGTAATTATTCATAATTCACCTTTGCAGAATCCTCTGTACAACAAAGGCAGCAGAGAATACTGAATACAATTTTATGGATTACCATTTTTCATGTGCCTTATGACACAATTACCTTAAAGCTTATTTTCGGAGCAGGCAAAAGAGGATTTGGTGACAGAAAAAGAAAAGAAATAAATAAATAAGGAGGATAATGTTCTCCCTTGCATTTAACTTTGACAAACTTGCAGGCTTGGAGGCCTTAACCATTTCCTGCTGCTTTCTTTCTCTTTCTCTCTTTTCAGTCATGCTGCATTGGAAGGGAGGGGCCCAGTGTGATGGAGCTACAGGTCACTGTTGGGCTACAGATGAAGTGAGTGACAATAATTGAGTTAAGAGGGGAAACAAATGATTCCATCAGTGCATGCAGTGGAAAGAGTCGACTGATTTATTTCTGCAAAACAATACATGCCAAAGAGAATCAATTTTATTAGAAGTTGTGTGGGTGATCAAACATGTAGCTCTCACTGCATTGACATGGAGGCTGACGTCCTGCAACAAACATGAGTCACTAAGCAAGGAGAAAACAAGTGTCTTTGAAAGTGAAAAAAAAGTCAATGTGGAGTTAGTCAGAGGATTTATCATTCTTGTCATACGTAACAATCCAAAAATGCACCTGTAGGTGAATTGTCAGAATTGCAAAGCGTAGTATTTTACTCTTTTTAAAACAACATTTAATATAAATTCTGGTCAAGATACAGATTTTAGAACATAACTTACAATTTCATAGTGTTTGTTTGACAACTCCATACAAATGCATCTCCTTCATCAAGTTTTATTTTGTTTTAATTAGCATCAAATGCTACAACAGCACAAACATGTTATTTTTAGAGACATTAGTAAGTAAAAATAATTACGCCACGAGTTTCTGAAGAGCAAAAATCAGTTAATTAATTAGGCATATTTGCAAACAGGTCCAAATCTGATTTAATCAGTCCAATTCATTCTGACGCAGTGGCTCGTATAATGAGAATCATTCAGTTAGACACGGATCACGGAGTCTAGACGCTGTGAAACACAGTGAAAAAAACCACAAACGTTACAGATTTTTTCTGTTTTGGGTTTTTAGTCCCCCCTTAAATGTTAAACAAAAGTAAAGCCAAAATTATTTGTCAATTATCATTTCGCTTCAATTCAATTCAGTTCAGTTTATTTACATAGTGCTAATTCACAACTAATTTCATATTGAGGCACTTTACAAAAAGTTATTTCAGTTCAATCATGCATACAGCCCAGTTGATCCCAGAAATCAAACAGTGCATTAAGCTTAGTTTATTATTCAAATGAGCTTAAAAAGTTTCCTTTTCGAGCCGATTGAGCCCACTTTCTAATTTTTTACCTCCTCCTACTCTCCTACCCGACTGGAAAATCACTTCTGTTTTAACTATAAGCTTTGTCAAAAAGGAAAGTTTTAAGCCTCGTCTTAAAAGTAGACAGGGTGTCTGATTTACTAAAACCCGGAGCCAATGAAGGGAAGCAAGAATAGGAGAAATATGACACTTCTTTTAAAATTTCATCAGAGTTCTCACTGTAGTATTTTGGATCAACTGAAGTCTCCCGATAGTAAAGAATTACAGTAGTCCAACCAAAATATGTCTAATTTTGCCAATATTATGGAGACGTATTAAAGGCAAAAGGCTAACCAAACCAACCTGGCCAAAGAGATTGGCGAATGTAAACGATCATCATCACCCTCGTTCTAAAATCTGATTGTGTCTCCCTCGGTAACAAGTGCCATGTAGCATTTGCATTAATTTGCAACACTTTTGGCCCAGTTATCTTTGCATAGTTATGTTAATTCAGCAAGATTGTAATTCATGATTTGAGAAAGTCCTACACTCGCAACTAGACAAATTCAAGTTACTTCAATTGAACTGTTTTATAGTAAACCTTAGAGTATTTTTCATTTCAGTTTTCCCAGACAACATATGTTTTATGATAACTACAATGCAGCTTAAATAGGACAACTAAATTGCCATTCTGCTGCCATGCCAGCAAGAATAATACGTTTTGATATTGAAACATCGTGTACGGCTACGCTTGCACGGATTTAAATTGGAAATAATAAGCAAAGGACCTTTTCAAGGCCTCGTGATGCAACACCCTTTGTGAAACAGTTACAACTCAAAGCTGTGTATACATGATTTTAACCGGGTGGGAAGGACGTATTGATCTGCTGACATTCATCTGAAGGACATCCATTGTGGAATGTTTTCACATGCATAGGTTTTCTCTGCTATGAACCGTCATAAATCTCACAGCTTATGAAAATAAACTAATTGCATACAGAATAAATGGGACTGCAATTATTCCCTTGTAGTTTGTTGGTAGTTTAAAACGTTGTTTGCTTGGTCAAGTGTGAGATAAGGCTACTCGGCCCATCATGTTTACATCTAAACATTAAAAGCATTTTCATATTCATAAGTGATAGTAATATTTATGCTACATCTGTGACAAAAAACAATTCTAAGAAGGTAAATTTAAATTAGTCACAGATTCAAACAGTGAGCCTGCCAGAGATCACAAAGAGATTGGCGAATGTAAAAGGTCAACAGCTTCATGTTCTCACAGCTAACCCAATTGTTTATCTGATCAGATCTCAGATCAGGTCTGCTGGTCTATCACAGAAAAGGGTGATCGTCCCAGTTTTTCTAGTCGCAGGCACTCTGTGGTGGTAACTGCACTGAAAAGTTTTTTTTTTGTTTTTTTTGGTCTTATGTCTGTAGGTGTGCGGTAAAGCACGGGTTCTTGTTGTGCTCAGGTAGAAAATGACTCATAATCCCACATGACTCATGTGGTAAGTTAAAGTCAAACTTATTTTCATATCATAAGCACCAATTGTCATCCTGATACAGGTTTGCAGTCTTGAGAGAGTAGGAGCTTTTCCTCATTGCTCCACCTTTTGACTCTTTAGCGGGTTTGTGTTCTGAGAGGGACTTATTTCTGTTAAATATTCGCTCTATGTGTAATACGTGGAATACAGTCAAGAGAACCCGCGCCAAAGGACGTGGTAGCTTCAGCTGTAATAGAAAATGGATTGAGCACGGCTCAACTGCCTGGGGCCAACATGGTGGCTAATGCATGTGGCTGTTATTAAACAAGGTAAATTGGTAAGGTTTAACAAGAAAGAAAGAGAAAATAACGATTATGTTAAAATGGGGTCATTTTTAGTCAGTATCGGAGACACAAACATAAATATTATAACCTGATGTAATGAAATCTTTTCTTGTGAAAGAGTGTATAAAGTCGTATGGTTCACTGGTTCTGTGATTAACTGAACCAGTAACAGTAATGGAGACTATTTTTTTTGCCATTTTACTACATGGATTTTTGTTTTTGTTTTTCTTTGTCACAGAAAACAGTTATAGAATAGACTAGCATTTTTCTGTTTTCTGTTTCTGTTCCTTTCTTTTCCTCCTTGTTGTTGGCTTGTTACAATTAAGATTTCATTTTGATGCTATTACTCACCACAATTCAGCCTGCAGAAAGTTGGTGTCATAGGCTGTATTTACAGTACTCTATTTAGTATAATTCATATAAACACAACCTTCAGATTGTGGTATTTTATCTATTTTACCTTAGACTTAATGTTGCCTCCTAAATTAATTATCTTACTACAAGATTGCTTTTTTTAATCCCTTCAATAATAACCATTGATCATATCAGAATTACTGCATTTGAATAAGTGTTGCGGTCGTGTTCTCATCTGGCTGAATGGAAAGGACATCATATCCTCATGTCGACACTGAACTCACTTAGTGATGTTGGTAATGTGCACAAGGATGAACATATACAATGTTACCTCCACCACTGAAGGAGCTCATTCCCTCTGCGTTTTCAGGTCAGTGGCTTTCATCAGACGTAAAGGCGGGGGTGTCGGTAAATTATGAATGAAGAACCACTTTGTGGACGAAGGGGATGATGCAGATTATTCATCCCTACTTCCTTCAGTGCAACTTCTCTGGTGGACGGGTTCTACTCCAGAGAGACGAGGGGGAACAGCGTTACTCAATGGAGCAACACAAATAGATTAAAGGTGGCAGTAAATTACTACTATCCTTTTTTATTTTAAATCTCTTTTTTCAGTTTTGAACTGGTAAAGGTTTATACTTGCTATGTAGCTTTTGCAGCTGTCAAGTGTAAAATTTACCATTAAGTTTTTATGTAGCTGTATTTTATTTGTTTATGTGTTGTTCAGTATTCTTTGTTTTCATTATGTTCAAAATCTTCTAATGTTAAACGCTGTAGTGTAATTGAAAGTATCAGAAATCAATCAGCAACAAACTAATCAGTATTCACCGTATTGTTTCCTATTCACATTTTTTTTATTTACTTATAAAATTAAGATTGACTTACCACCAATCAAAATAAATACAGATGATCTAAAAAAAAATTTAAAAAAAGTAAACACAGCAACCTATTTTGCTAACTAGTTATGTTTCCTGAACTGATGTTGCACTTTTCCAGTCCTACTGATCACTGACTTCAGGCACATTCACTCAGCTGTGCTAACAAACACACACACATTCACAGACGTGTAACCAACACGGGGTTAAGTGTCTGGCCCAGGGGAACATCGACGTGTGGCGGGGAGAAAGTTGGACTTTAACCCACAGCTTTCTAATTGCAAGACCACTCAGCCACAGGTCACGCCACAGCAGTAAAATATGTAAAATAATAATAATAATAATTTTTAAAGTACAAATTGAAAATATAACATGAGAAAAACTAATTTCACAGATTGTTGCTACAGGAAGAGAGACTAGTAGCAACATTCCTCTTTTTGCACTCTCAGATACCGCACTGTTTACGTGAACTCTTGTTTATGTGACTTCAGCCTTACTGCCTTTGTATGTCATTGTTAAAAGCAGGCTGTTTAGCTGCAGAATAAATGTTTTTAATTTATTTTTGAAGACACGCCTTTGTCTGGCAGTTCCCGCTTGGGGCGAAACATCATTGATGTGGCGAGGAAGAATGATAGCTGATGATCATGTAGCCTGTCGGCTGCTGATGACTTGAGTGGAACAGATCAAGTTATGGATGATTCATTTCAACTCTGAAGCGATACTCGTCTGCTGACTTAATCAGGACCTCACCGACTTTACAGGTCAACAGTGGGGGGAGGGGGGAGCAGGAAGGTGTGGTGCATAAACAAGCTTTAGTTGGAAATATACAAAAGTGTCCTTTAAATACACCCTCTTTCAAGTTCACCTACATGCTGAATATCTCCTAATATGGTCTGCTTTTTTTTTTCACCCAGAAACTTTATGAAATATCCTGTCTGTGTCTGTCCTGGTTCATAAACTTATAATTATTGAATTTATCTGTGAGCAGCACACCTGCACGGGGTCACTGATGTGGTAGATGTTCAGTTCTGAAACGATCCTGCGTCGGGTCCTGTCTGCCGACTGATGGAGGTACAGGAGCCGGCAGAAGGAGGCTTCGGGAGGAGCCAATGACGGAGGAAGCTCTGATGAAGAAAAAAAGAAAGAGGGAGGGAGTCAGAGGAGGGGGTGAAAAAAGGTAGGGTGGGGAGGGAAGAAAAAAAAATAAAAAGGAGGTTCTGAGAGGGATCTAACTCTGGCATAAAAGTAAATTCAAATACATTATTCATGGATTTCTATGTCAAAATATCATTTACGTGTGCTGTGTTGACTCATGGTTCATAAAATGAGAAGGACAGAAAAAGAAAGAAAGGATGGAAGAAAACAAACAACTCAGGAGACCTATCCTCTATTCTTGACCAGAAAAAATAATAAAGAACCCCAGTGTACTCTTCCTCTGACTTATTAGGCATCAATTATTTATCGGGGGCTCCTGTTTATTATTCTTTATCCACCCAATAAGCAACTATCTTGTCAGAGTAACACTACCATCAAAGTTTGCATATTTGAAGAGAGACTGGGGGAGTCTTGGTTGTATTTTCAACAGACTTAAAGCACAAAGCTCCAGGTTTTTAAAAGTGAAATCATATAAATAAATCACAATTGAATTGTCTTGATTGATTAAGTCTTCAAGCAGTTCTTAAAGCCTGGGCCAAGCAAACCAGCGTTTGGTGAGACTTTTTGGGTCTGCTAATTGTTATGTTGGATTTCCTGCACAATGAGTGAAGCCACTACTGTACCGACATGAGTCTCCTCTGTCTCTTTACAAGTACAACAACACCACAGCAACCCCCACAGGTGCACAGCAGTACTACTGACTCAATCAACTTTAGTCAGGTTTAATTACAGTAACAGTGGTTTCCACTTTGCAGGCCGATAGCTGGATAAAACCGAAAGGTCACGAGTCAATTACTTGGATAAAAAAACTGACTTCATGCACAGGTTTTCCTGTGCATGAAAATACGTTGTGCATTTAAATTTACCAAACTATAAAGGTAAATAAAGAGTAGAATAAAGGTAAACACAAATGAGGGCCTCAAAGATGATCATATCTGTGCACGTGTGTGCAGAGGCTGCCCAGCACATGTGACCTGCTCCACTTTTATTTTGATTTATAAGCCTGCTGGAGAGCCTCATCACAGAATCGCTTCATCTTCTCTCCTTTATTACACCACATTTGTTTTCATTTTCCTCCCAAGTTGGGGCTGAATACATTACAGTTTTCCCATGAGGCTGCGGCGGGGCCAGCCTCTCCACCACCAACGGGACGCCAGGATGACAGGGAGGGATTTCTCAGAGCGTTATATCATTTGCAACATTAGCAGTGTTTTCACACTAAAGATGTTGTTACTGGATTGCTGCTATTTTGTGGTACCAGCAAAGCGGATGCTGGTCAAGCACATTGATCGGCATGACATCAAACGGAGCCACTCAAGTCACTGATCAAGGGGTTGGTGAGTGAGTAACTAGTAAAACCTAAAAACAAAACAAGCTTTAATATTAAATCAACCACAGTTTAATTTTCTGTTTTATTTTAAATTAGGTGGTTCTGTCATTCCTGTATGCCTGGGGCTAACATTGAGAAACAAATCTCATTCAGACTTTGAAAGATACTTAAGATAAGAACATGAGTGGAGCTAATCTGGCAACTAAGTTTAGCATAGAGGGGTCAGTGACAGGTTAATGCACACTTAAATGGAGGAGGGGAGCTGAAACATTGAGATGTCCAATCATCATGGTGTACAAGTGCATAAAAAATTATAATATGGGTACATTATTCATACATTAATGTCCCAAGTTAATGCAAAATTAGTTCATTACAAACAATTGTTTCATCTGTGCATTACTGTTACGTTTCTCTAAAATGAGAAGCTTTCAAAATGTTATTATAAATGAATTTTTTGTCGAGTGCATATTTTCAATGCCCTTCACTTAGATGAATAGTATCCAGTTTTATCACTTGCCTTCACATGTAATCTCAGTCAAAAGTCCTGCTGTTCTTCCAAGGTTCCAGAGGTTTATTGGAGAACACTAGTGAACAAACAGCTACAGATGAGTCTGAGGAGGATATTAAAATTTGAAATTAAAACATCACGTTTTGAACCCATGCACAGAGCTGTGTTCAGTCAATCATCCAGAAATGGAAAATGTCTGACAGAACATCCAGTTGATCACAGAAACAGTCAAGAAGAGCATGGTAACTTTGGAAGAACTGCAGGAATCGAAACCTCAACTGGAAGATCCTGTTGAGAAAACAGTGAGTTGTTGTGCACTTTACAAACTTGTCTTTAATTGAAGGGTGGCAAGAGGGGAAATCCTGCTTTTGGTTTGCAAAAAGATGTGTGGGGAACACAAAAAACTAGTGGAAGATGGTGCTGTTGTTAAGTGAGACCAAAACATGGATAAATACTGTAAGAAAATCTGACAGATGCTGCAGAAGACCATAGGTGGGGTTGGAGGTCCAGTCAAAGTCCACATCCAAATCCCACTGAGAATCTGTGGCAAGGTTAGAAAGTTGATGTTCGCAGATACTTCCACCCAGTCTGACTGAGCTTGAGGTATTCTATCAAAAAAGAGGCAAAACTGGCAAAGACTAAGCCCAGAAGACTTGCTGCATCTATGTACAGTTACAGCAAGAGATATTTAAAGTATTGACTTCAAGTTGATTACACAATCGTGCAACTTGATTGGATTTTGTTGTAAAAAATATATATATATACATATATATATATATATATATACAATATATCTTTCACTTCCCACATCTGCACTACTTTGTGTTTGTTTATCATTCAACATCCAAATAAAACACATTGAAGGTTGCAACTATAACCTGATAAATGTAAAAATTATTCCAGGTATATGAATACTTTACCCACACAGAGTAAGCTCTCCACAGTTTGTCACATATCCACTCATCTTACTTACAACCTCTGTTATTGTCGGCCATCTTTGTCCAGACTCGAGTTGCTGATATCACCCACATCATTTCAAGGACATACAGTGACACCTACCATACAGCCAAAGCTTGCCACACAAATACAAAAAATAATAATAAAAACAAAACAAAAAATAAACATCAACACTATTTTCATGAATGAATTCCCAAGAAAACTTTTAGGGGATAAAGAGAGAAATAAGAAAGCACCCGATAAATCATTGAATAAACATTATGTTTCAAGGTTTGGTTTCTTGAGAGGACAACATAAAATACATGTTTTTTCAGCTGCAATGGTAAGCTGTAGCCATGTCAGCACATGAAACGCACATCCTTGAAAGTGTCAGATATCATGCTTTTTGAATACTGTTGATAAAAACAACAAATAAGAATCCACTTATTGCTATGGTTTTATATAAATCAGATGGATGTGTAAAGTGGATCATTTCTAAACTCCTGGGAGAAAATATCTTCTCTTTGCTTTCTGCAGCCTCTAGAATGACCATATGGGTTTCTTTGGGTGAAAGATTTGCTGGAATTTAACCAAGTCAGAATATGTTTCACATACATATCCCAGTATTTGAAAGACTAAACAATCCATATTTGAAATCACATCTACATCAAAAAGATACATATTGTTTTGAAGTCCCAAATTCTTGGTCAGTAGAGGCATAATCCTGACTAACATCCAAGTTTAATTTAAAGGATTTCTCATCAGTTGGAGTTATTCAACGTGTTTGATGAATGAAAGACAACAACAAAGAAACTACAGTTCAGACTGTAGACATTGTTAAATAAAGAGTCCCACCTAGAGGCTGGAAACTGTATTGCACCTCAATTTATTTTATTTTTCCAAATTACCGTAAAATATTGAGGCATTTTGTTTCTCATATTAAGTTTCTCAACCTCTTGATAACCACATAAAATTACATATTTTAGTTTACAAGTATTTTTTTTTTCAATCAACCTAGAGGCTATGGAATTCAAGGAAATGTTCCTAAAGCTAGAAAAGAGGAGTACAATAGTTTTAAAATCTCAGTGGTCCTTTTCTCATTAGTTGTAGTTATTCACTATTTTACTTAGAAATTATGACAATAAACCAAAATAAACATTTACTAAATACGATTTTTTTTTTTTTACATATATAAATATAGGTCAAATTAAAGATAAAAACAACTAATTAAATGTAAGAGAAAGTTAATTTCAGAATAAATTAGCTTGATTTATAAAATTCAGCTAAAAGGCAAACCAAGATGAGTCTGAATGTTGCTTTTAAATTATTGCTCTTTCCTGGTCTCAGGTCTGCAAGAAGACTGTGTTAAGAAAATGGTGTTTCACTGTAGGTTGGCTTTCTTACTTTGGGTATTATCAAAAGACCTTTCTCAGAAGACCTGAGGGACTAGGGAGAGAATAAAACCATAATTGGTTAATAAGTCCAAGAAGAAGGTAGGCACAGGGACCCTGGGTCAGTCCTACCTGCTCAGCCTCCCTTTGTGTACTCAGATAATTCTCTAAACAGGTGCAGACAGCGCAGTTTGTGTGCCATGAATCATCATGGGGACACGCTGGTATGAGACAGGAGCCTTGGTTTTATTATTTGCTGCATTTGTGCAATCTTACACTATGTTTGGAAGTGGTACGTTTATTTCCCCAAATTTTTAAAAACTATATGTATATTTTTTGTTTTGTTTGAATCAAATATAGTTGTAATGATTTACTCAGCAGCAATTTTTTAACATGGCCTATTCATTTTGTGATCTTACTTTGTGCTTAATTTCTTCCTTGTTCAAGATCCCCCAAACAAACCAGGAAAATGTTTCATCCTGCACTTCCCATCCTGTTTGGGATGCAGTAGTGATCAAGACTGTCCTGATAAAGATAAATGCTGCTCTTACAGATGTGGCTCTGTCTGCATGCATCCTGTTTTTGGGTAGAAGATGGTCCTGACACACCACAAATAAGAGTATTTCTTATAATGGTGTATGCATGTAGATATAATTATTCAATTATTTAGGACAGCAGAACTATCTAATGTACCGGTATTTAATTGCATATGAAACAACATACAACTCAAACACTGAATTTATTAGTGTATTTGTTCAAAGAATTAATTAAAATGAAACCGTGCAGCTCAGTACCAAGATGACAGGTATGGCTCTTTGCAAACATGGCCCCAAATGGTGGGACAGCACTTCAGATGTCCTGAGCAATCAGCATCTTGCTGGCATCTGTCACCACATCAGACAAAATACCACGGAGAACTGCAGCTACCTGGCTTATCTGCAACATAGATGTTTAGTGGCTTAGTACATCAACAGTGTAAGACGGGTAATTTGTCTCCATGCCCAGAATCTGACCCGGAGTTGTAGATATGCACTCGTGCCTCATCCATTAGAGCAGCATAATCCACTGCAGGGGCAATCTTTGTCACTGTAGCAAAGTTCACCACACATGCCAATCTTCCCTTGTGGGTCTGGACACTCTGGATTAGCAGAGAGGAAAAGGCAAAACCAGAGAAGAAAAGTGCTTTAAAAAAAAAATAGCCAGAGCATATGAAGTCTTTATGAAGAATTTTTTTTGCATCAAAAATTCAATGCAAATATAAGATATAAATGTATTTATGCCAGTATCTCTTACTCAAATTGGAGGGGCACAGATTGATCCTCCTGTATACGTGCAACATTTTTTCTTCTCCAGGACAACATCCACCATGAAAACATGGTTTTGCCGGGACAAGGGTATTGAAGACTTTTGGGCACGTTCCTTGTTTTTGATGTAAAGAGAACAAACAGATTGTAATTAACGGCATGGCCTAATTAACAGAATTTCACACAATTTCTGAGGTAGTCAATTAGCTTTGATTAAAGATACAACTTAGTCTATGGAAAGAAAGTCCATGTTTGCACATTCATTCAAATATAATAAAAATATGAAGCTTACCTGGCTTTGAAATACCTTTGCTACCCTGCACACACAAACCAAACGCAAAAACCAACGCAGCTTTTGTAAACTAGTACATCTCCATGTTTGTTGCAGTCAGGAATGTCCACTTTTATTTTGTATGGCCAAATATCCCATCAAATAAATGCTATGGCACAGAGGCTAGTGGGTCTTGGTGTCTGCTGAGTTACATTTCCAAGTCTACTTGGCTTTGACTGTGCAGTTTGTTTTTTCAGAAGCAGAGCAGTCTCTGCATTGACTTATACAGTACCTATAAAATAATTTACTCATTTACACCCTTGCATGTTTAATGCAAAGCTTTTATGGGATGTCCATAGGTTTGAACATCATTGAAATCCAAATGAGCTAATATTGATTTTCACCTACAGGGGGTATAGTTACTTCCTAAAATACTGTCTGACTTCAGCTGTTAGCTACTGGTGCTTTTCTGAAGATATTATCCTCCATGTGTTGATTACCTTTTTTTTAAAAAAAAAAAATTTCTTTATTTAACCAGGTAAACCCCGTTGAGATCTGGATCTCATTTTCAAAAGAGACCTGGGCAGAAGTCTGCAATACACAGCAACCTGGTTACAAAATCAAACCAATTAATACATATTAAAACCTATTAATACAATTATCGTTGCCATTTATTACATATGTCTTCTTCTTCTTGAACTAAGCCTGTGCTTACCCACATACAGCATGACTTTTCTCAGGCGATCTCCTGATATTTCACAAGTTAATGCAAAATGTAATTTTTAAATTAAATGCTTATCAATAGAGAGAGAAAAAACGCCATGAACCTGTGTGAAAAATGGATTGCCCTATTGTCTTTAAAACATAACTGTGGTTTATCACACCTGAACTCACTGTGAACTACAACAGTAGTTTCCCATCCCCTTGTGAGGCCACGGCTCCTTTAACGTAAAACAAAAACCTCATCAAATGTGCTACTATCTGAATCCCTGGGAGCATCTATTGCCATTGCTATCTTCTGGAAACTTTTTCCTTGTTTGTGCAAGTCAGCCATCTCTCCAATCGACATTTTTGGAGAATTATTTTGACTTAGCCATGTCAAAATAATGTATCAGACTTTCAATGAAATCTTACTGTCAATGGTCCAGATGTCCACTGAGAGAAGTGTTGATGTTTGTAGTATCTTTCTGCTAATTATTTGCAGTTAATTGTCCTCCACGTGTTTTTTGTGCATCTCTTAAGAAGTTTTTCATGCTCCAGGGTCGTTTCTGAAGTCTATCAAACTCTCTTTAAAGATAAATATACTTTGGCAGTAACCTGAGTTTGCTTTTACTGTTGAGGACACTTTATAAATCCATGTCGATTCCTGAAAAATACACCCGAAATAGTAACTTTTTAAAGAAATTACGATTACACATTTTTGGAAAAGAGAGACTACACTCATTTGTTAGGAATTAAAAGTACAACTTGTTTTTTTTACTGTCCAGTGATTATTGCAGCTTCTCTATGAATCCGATCCCAGTTTGTGACTAATCGATGTTTCTCCTCTGGCTGTGGTGCACACAATCCTGGAAATATGACAGTCCACAGCTGACCTGAAATTGTTGTGTGTTATCTGGAATATTTTTTATTTGTTTTGTGGCATTCTGTTTGCTCCCTTGTGTAAAGAAATGAGGACACGCTGACCAGTTAAACAGCTGGAAACAGTATTGGCACAAGGACCCAGCATCTTCTGCGTCGTCAGATTACAGCTTGTTAACGTGGACATTTGTCCAGACAGCAGGGCAGGAGTGCATTTAAGATTGAACAAATCAACATGGGGACTCTCTGGTTTACAAAAGCTTTTCTGCCTTTAGTGCTTTGTTCACTTGTGGTATCTGCATTAAAACCTAAACCTGGCAAGTTTCGCTGTTGTCACTTTTTTTTTTTTTTTTTTAATCTGTTCACTAATTCATGCCAGTTGCTAAATTTTGTTATTTTCTCTAAAACCAGGTCACTGCCCAGAAATCTTCGAATCTTTTGCTCCAGCAGATGACTGGCTTTTCCTATAGATAGCAGAATTTGTGGTTTATTACAGAAAATCATTCGGGTCCTGCAGCAGCAATGCAATCCAAGACATAACACTACAACCATATTTTATTCTGAGTCGCTGATTCACTGCAAGAATTATTAATCCCAGTGTGGTTCGCTTAGGAACAGCTTTGCAACCCCTGTCGACATAGATAATGTCATTGATTTTTTTCTCATCTGGTCACAAGTTTTTATTTTTATTTTTTAAATCAGGGCATGGTGTGTTGCTTTTTGAAGCTTATTTTTAAGGACAGAAAAAAAGTCCACAGAATGATTGTTTTTAAAAGCTTCTTAATGGTGTTTGGAAGTGAGATGTTCAACAATGGAAAACCGAATCTGAGAGTTACACAAATGAAAAAAGAAAATGTCACTTTGACAAAAGTTACTGTGACTTACATGTCATTTTATCTTGTCTCTCCTGGCATGGAGATATGAAATAGTAAGTCAGAAACAGCAAAAGTTCAACAGTAAAAATCGTTTTTAAGGAATTCAGAAGCATATTAACAGGAACCGTATGGCAATATAATATATAAATGTTCTTGTTTCAGACAAAAAAAAAACACTTTTATAGTTAACTAGTACATTTCCCATTTACTTAAATTAAAAAAACAAAACAAAACAAAAAAAAAATTTATGTTGCCCTTTTTATGTACATGCATACCAGTGCTTGACTCAGTTCTTCCCTGAACATTAACGCCTTTGGGTTTCTTTTCTATTTTGTGAAGGACCCACTTCTGTAACAACCTAATGGATCCTCGGGTGCTGCCTCACAGAGGCGGCACGCCCCTCATCTTGCGGATAACGTTGGCTATTCGCTTGGCCAATCCTGGGTTAGGTTCTTCTACCTGGAAGCTTCGGGTCAGCAGGTTGTACAGGGAGCCGTATCCCACGGCCACAACGGTACACGTTAAACAGATAACATTGTAAGGCATGCTGAAGTCTGGAGTGGGCAGGTTCACCAGCAGAGGCTCTGTGTAGACGCGTATGAAGTAGCTAGACTCTTCTTTGGTCGGAAAACTGGAAAGACAAGTGAAAACTGCGATTTTACACCCAAACAGAAAACAAAAAAGCCAGGAGAACGTCTCTTAACATGCTAAGCAAAAAAACTCCACTCACAAAGTGCTGAACAGGGGTTGCTCCTTAGTGATGTTTGTGTTCATGGCTACAGTACTTGGCACAAGAGCACTGACAACTGAAGACCTACAATTGAATAAGAAACATATATTAGTCATTGAAAGGAAGTTGGCATCTGAAATATACGTTCATTTCTTACTTGGAGGACAGACTACAAGTAAGTCTGTCAGGCAATGTGTTCATACCCGACGTAGAATCCGTGGTTGGGATCAGGCGTGTACTCGGTCCATTTGAGCAGAGCCCTCTCAAACTGCACTGTAACCTCGGTGACGGAGTGTGGAGGCAGCTGGACCAGCATCTCCAGCAGGTGGGGTCGCATTCGGTCTTTGGACGGCTGGTAGTGGATGTAACCTGGGAAAAGAAGGGAAGTAAAAGGAGCAATGAAAACAGAATGCTAATGTTTGCACCAACCCCTTTGTTTGTCTGACAACACATTCAGTTACAGATAGTTTAAATTATTGAATGAAGAAATGATATAGAAGTAAACAAAAAACATTTTTTTTTTTTTGTAAATTTACAAAATTTTGTAAAAAAAAAACAAACAGATTTTGTAAATTTAGTAAACAAAAAAAATCTGCATTTAAATTATGTCACTTGACTCCAATGTACTATGGCATATTCAGAAGACTGAAGGATAGAAATACAAACTTTGTGTGTTTATGTGTGTATGCTTCTATTTGGGGCCACATGTGTAGACCAATCTACCACTTTAGGATAAATGTTGCAAAAACATTGTTGCATATTTTTCCCTCAAAGTTTCTCAATTTAATATCGGTTTAGTTCCTGATAGACTTAGATACTTGTGAATTCATCAGTGTTGCGCTATCTTCAACATTTTATTTTAAAGGTAAAAGAATGTGATCTTCCAACTTCCAAGGTTGATTTTGGCTGACAATTGTCATTTTGACATCTTAATTTCTAGTTCCATCTTAATTTCTAGCACTCACTGGGCTTGTTGTCCTTTCCCTTGCTGGTGACGGTCAGCGTGTGAACATAGAGACGCAGATACCAGGGCACAGAGTCCAGCAGCAGCACAGGAAAAGATCTGAAGGGATGGTTGTTGTACATTAAGGTGTGGATCTCTCCGGTCTGCAGCCCGTACCCAGCAACGTAACGCTCGGCGTGGAGCAAGGGCCGAAGCATGTCACCTACATGAAGAAAGATGGTAATGATTTGAAACACAGAAACATGCTAAAAATCTTAACTGAAAGAAACCCACTTTTACTTAGGCAATGTCAAGTGTACACCTATTGGAATAGAGTGGAAAAATGTAGAATTTTATTTAATGTAGCTGCTCAAAAATAATTTCTGATCGGTTTCATTTCCAATCCAAAAATGACCAAACAATCTCAGGAAGAATGGCAAACAAAAAACTCTGGCCTAGGTAAAACAAATTCACCCTCGTCTTCTTCTTGTGTCATCAATTGTCAGCAGCAATGTTCAGCCAATCCAGCAAAGCTGCTTCAGCCATCACTTTTGTCACTCACCCTCTGTGGATTTCCAGCGAATCAGCACATTAAGGGAGCGCACAGTCCCAAAGGTGACTTGTTGGGTCAGATCGTAGACGGAAAAGGTCCGTCTGTCCCCCAACACCACCGCCTGGCTCAGCAGATGAGTAGCTGGACTGAGCTCAAACTGGTCCTCCTGGAGAAACGAAACCATCTGGTTTTTATATAAATTTCAACTAAAAGGGAAAAAAGAAATTCCCCTTCTGTCAGGTAAGTTTGAGACCACTTTGACAATTTAATTAGGTGTATCTCAGATGTTTGCATTGTTACAAAAAATATACAGATATTTAAAGTCCATAAACAGAACGCAACCTGAGGGTTGTCTGTGACGTCGATGTATATTTTACTGGAGGAAGCCAGCGGGCAGGCTTCGGTGAGGGTCCGAGAGAACATCTTAAACAAAGACCACTCTGAAGAGAGAAATGAATACATTAGCAAAGATGAAAGAGATATATAGTTAAGTTGTGGACGAATGCAGGAAGAGCCGTCTTCTTCAGACCTCGTTTGCCCTGTCCAGAGGCGTGAAGGTCAAACACCACATTCAGCGTCTGCCTCAGCTCCAAGGACGCGGTTTTGCACGGCCCGTCCTGACACACCGGCCGTATGTGCACAGCCTGGGAATGGAAACTGCTGTGGAAGAGTTTCTCCGACTTCAACAGCACAGCCAGACCAGCCTGAAAATATACAGGTGCCACATGGAGGGGGGGGGAGTCGGTTGAACACCGAATCGGCACATAGACTGTGGAGACAGACACTGGCAAAAAAGAGGGCTTCACCTTCGATCCACACGGCAACAGTTTTTTCCAAGGAGTCAAGTTTTCAGTGCAGACGATTTCTCGTGGGAGGGTGGCGTAGCGAAGGAAGCGGTGGTCTGTGCCTTGAATTTCAACGTAAACAGAATTTTAAGCAGTGAATTTTGAACAGAAGGTTTGATCAATGTGTACATTGTCCAGGATTTCTTTAATGAGTCAGTTCTTTTTAGAAAACCAAGACAAAAACGACCTGCATGAAAACTAAATACAAGTGAGCTTTCAAAAAAATGGGCAATGTAAAATAACGTGGACACATTTATTTCATATTAAAACAATACATTTTCTAAACTGTGCTGATGACTGATTGCAGCTAAATAAGAGAAAACAAGGCCGAAAGATGCTTAATTATAGTCAATTAAAATAAAATACACGAGTTTGATATATTTCTACGACACACAATAATATATGACATGATATGACATGGCATGATATATGATATGATATAAGAAACAGACGGACTGCACCAATCAATGGAGAAGTACTTGAAATGCACAATTTCTTGCTTGACTGCTGACTGGCAAGTGGAACTCTGAAGAACCTGAATAGTTTTTTATTGACACTGAAACTAAACACCAAAACTTTCTCAGTGTTATTTTTCTTTTTACTTCAAACATTTTACAATCTACTATTGGAAATTGCTGTTTTTGTAATGAAAGTCACTTTAACATGCAGTATATTTGTGTCCTGGATTTCTGCATCTTTCTCTCTTATAAATACCTAAGTAGGAGCTGGCACTGAATAACAGTAAGATGTCATTAGCAATCTTAAGTTTAATTCAGAATAGTGTATCAAAAGAGAAATTTGTAGAATGCAAAAATAAAGGCTGAGAATGCTTTGCTGTACCATTGGCAATTCCCAGGGGTTTGAAGGAGGCGCTGGGCTGAACAGTGTTGGTGGAGTCAATGAAGTTCAGTGAAGCACAGAAGATGCCTGACAGAACGTTTGTCAGCTCCTTCCATGTGGCATCCACACTAAAACAAGGAGAGAGAAGGCAGAAAAATGTTGTCGGGACCAACAGACAGGCGGGAACAGCAAAATGATGCATAACATTACATTAATATCAACGTCAAATACATGAGAAGCCATCTTAGTTGATCAGAAAGGTATATACTTAAAACAACTGCTTATTTTCAAAATTTTTTAAACTCTTGTTCCCCAGATATATCCCTGTTAAACAAGCTGTAACACTTTGTAGCCACCAGATGGCAGCACTCACTCTGTCACAGTGTCCTGAAACCAGACCCAGAGTTCAGCTCCTGGAGGGGATGGGAGGTAGGGGTGCCCCCACTGCATGGTCCTCCAGTAGCCCTGTGTGAAGGAGATGTGCAGCTCTCGCACTGAGAACTTGGAGATTACCTGACCCAGAGATTTGGGGAAGAGCCTGTAGTGGGACACTGAGAAATGGAATCACATATTTAGTATTAAGGACATCATTCATATGAAAGAAAATGTTTGTGGGGAATTTATGCTTTGCACTTGCATTTTTAAAGGTTTAAAAGTCTCTCTTTAATGTCCACATTCATAAAGTTGTGCAAAAAGTATCATCTAATGAACAGACGTTCATCTTCTCTTTAGCTAACATTTTGTGATCTTCTATTATTTTCAATACACAAAATTCACAGCTAAACTGTTTTGTAAAGGCAAACTTTAATAGCCTGAAACTGAACGCTAGTGTTGAGATGAGAAATCAGATCAAACCAGAGAGAATATTTTTTGCAAAAGTAGCCTGTGTCAAATTTTACATGACGTGTATTTCAATATATGCCACCTATATGGCAAAAGTGTTCATATTCCTTAAACCTTTTCACATTTTGTCAAGCTAAACTACACCTCAACTTATTTGGATTTTTAGTAACAGACTGTCACAAAGTAGAGGATGATTGAGAGGTGGAAGGAAAATGATTCAAATGTAATGTGAATAAGATTTGACTGATAAGGTTTTCTTTGCAGTGTAGGTGGTTGTTCAAGTTGCCCTTTTACAACAAATGTGTGATCGATAAGAAATCTGAAATGGGCTTTGTTTCTATATTGGCAGGTTGCCCCTTCTTTCACAGATCTTAAAACAAAAACAATTTCTGCCCAGACTTACAGAGTCTGATCGATTCTGATATTACCTTCCACGCATGTTTACTTACCTTTGCTTCCTCTGGTGAAGTCAGTCTCCCACACGGTGCGAAACTGGAAGCTAGCATAAATATCTCCCGAATGCAGCGGTCTGATGACCAGCTCCTCCTGAAACTCGTCTTTGAGCGGTGGTGTCGATGTCAGGACCGAGTCGGGGACAGGTAAGTCCTGTTTGTTCGCAGCAGCAGCATCGGGAACTGTTTGGTCAACCTGGGTTGCTTCCCACCGCCTCTCTTCTGTCGGTTGCTTCACTGTTTCCGCCGGTGTTTGTGGATTATCAACCACACTGGCATGCTGTTTATTACCCGGCGTTGGTTCTTCACTTATTACCACCACGTATAACGAATAAATACATACAAGAAGTAACCAAGCGCAGCGACTGCACCTGGGAGCTGCCATATTTCTGCTGGGTAGGTGATTTACTTCCGCCTTCTAACGTCACTCATGGAACCAGCCAATAGACTCTTTCCATTCTGAGTCCCGTGACAGTGACTTAGATATGCTTTGTTTTAAGCAAAAATATTTCATTTAAGGGACCAGTTGCATTAAAATGCAACTGGAAATCTGTGTTTTGACTTTTGCAGAACTATGGATTTGTTCGGACGGCTCATTATTAAATTACGCTATATCACAGTGCTAATTTTTCGGTAAGCATATTTGTAAGGAGACCTGCTTTTATTAAAATACTAGTAATTCGGAAAGACAGAATAAATATGAAAGAAATACAGACACAAATTATCATTCGTAATATAAAAATGCAAGAGGGGTTTTTATAATTTTTCAGTAATAGCTGCAGCAGGGCATATTATTCTGAACCATGTTTATTTATATACAGATTTTTAAAATCAAATTACACACTTTATTATTTAATCTGCATTACATTACAACTGAATGTAATGTGGCATTAGCTTTCTGCTACCTAAAGCCTTGGACCCTGAACGTATGCATCATATTCTGGCTACTGTATGCTGTTCTAAGCCACCATAAAACATTCAATACAGAATTTGCGACGTCCTGGTGCTGAATATTTGATTGTGTCACTGGACAGGGATGGGCATCATCATCACCCCGCTGGTGCCACCGGGGGCACATCCCCTCTCCTCAGCCCCCTTTCACATCTACACATCGTCACACACGGCCCAGACACACGCGCTCGCGCATTGCACGCACACACATCCACGCGCGGTGAATTTCAGCCCAGCCATGGCTCCCTGCTAGATGCTCAAAGCGGCTGTTGTCAGAGCGAATTAAATCTCCCCTCCTCTCCTCTCCTCTGCTCTGCTCCGCTCGCTGGTTCTCCTCCTGACCTCGCTTGCCTCCGCTCGGGTTTTTCAATATTTTATTCAGGATTCCTGCGCTGTCTTCTTCTACATGGCTACATCAGATGGACTAGACGGCTGTCTGCAGCGAGGCAGATCTCAAAGTGACCCGAACATACTCACGGAACCGGGCATCGATTTGTCTCACGGCACAGGTAGGATGAACGCGGCATTACGATGATTATTTATTATTATTATTTTTTAGCATTTATTTTGTGTTCTTTTATTATATTGTCCAATTTATTTATTGTTTTTTTTTTAGCGATGGAAAAAAAATGCTCTAACGCCCGCTGGGATGTCAGAACAGCCAGGACAATTAGCGCATATGCTGCCAACGCTGGATGTCGAATATTGACTGTAACAGTGAATCGTGGCGCTGCAAATTGAAAATTAATGTGCCATATCAGCGTCTGTGAACGGCTGCTATGCCTGGTCACATTATTATAAAGACGCCTGTAGCTCGTATAGCGCTGACGTGGATTCACGTAGTGGGCTATTGAGGGTATTTAATATTATATCGACGTGAGGAGATTGCACTCAATTGTGGATTTTATTTTAATTTTTTTGGCAGCAATCAGCCTGTCTGGATACAGCATTTTGGGAGCATCACACAATCCGCCTGCATGTGCGGTCCATGATGCCAGGCTAAGCGTATTTGTTGTCTTATCTCAGCCTGTGCTGCTTGCCCTGTGTTATGGGGGGTAAGCACGGGTCTTGGCTTTAGGCTTTAATGCAGTTTAAACCGGCACATGCACATCTCTGCATATTGACAGCACTGACAACCCTCCCCCCATGCCTTCTCCTACTTCCCCCTTACTGAACTGATGACTGGTCAATGCCAGGCTGCCCCACGTGATGCAGGCTATAGGTGGAGATATCCCCCTCACCACCTTTCCAGGCTTTAATTTTAAAGAAAATATCAGGTGCTGCTTTCAGTGTGGAGTCCTTGTTTGTTTCCCCCGGGGCCTGTTTGTCATCCTCTTGAATGTGGTATAGGGCTAATGAAATGATCTTTCATTAATAACAGATAACAAGTGGTGCCTCTGCACTCCTACTGCAGATAATGTGCTTCCTCTATCAGCTTCCCATTCTTAATTCGTCCATCTAACTCCTCCGAAAATGCATGGATTGATTTTTACGTAAGCACGAGGCTATTTATGGTCAATTCATGTGGGCTTGAAAAGGGCTTGTTGTTTCCTCCCACACGTGGTGAGTTTTACGCACACGAAGAATGCTTGAGTGGATGATTCAGAAAAAGAAAAAGAAAAAAAAGCTATGCCTTTTCACCTTTCAGCTCATTTCTAACGAAGGCCACTCGATTGCACCTGCCTGCACTCATCAGCTGGCCCAAGTGCATTTTCAACGGACCCCCGGCTGAATCCGGCCCTCCCGAGGATGGTTTTAATTCACACTTATGTGAATGTGATGATGTCACAGCGGGTCTTTGACACACCTGAATAAACAACACAGTGGCTCGGCAGATCCGCCATGCAAGTGACGAGAGCCGTGCAGTGAGATCAGCCTCCGTAGACGACAGTGTGCAAATGCAGTTTTGCGATGAAAGTAAGAGCAGAATGACTATACCTTTGTGACAGCAGAGTACAGTGTCAGCGTCTGATGACCTGAAGTACTCACAACATGACCCAGCTCTCCTCTGTGTAAGATCATCACTGCACCAATGTCTGGGGCACCAGTCTTTGCCAAAGTAATCCTTTGGCAAAGACTGCACTTTTCTCCTTTTACAGTGCCTCATGCAGCTGCAGAGGAGAGGCTGACACTGTATTCATCCCCTGACTCAACACTGACAAGAAGAGTCAATAGAGACAAGTAACAGCTGAACATCCCACAGAACCGGAACAATGTTGTCTTAGAAATAGTGATAACAGGAGACTCCCACTGAGTAGTCTCCATTAGTCCAGTCCTACTTTTTTTGTATTACAGTATTTACTGAGAATGCCATTTTTAGTTCAGTGTGTTTGTGTGCTCACCAGCCACTTGTTCAATTGCTTGATAACATTAATACCAAATTTGGCCAATCTCGTACCAGAAAGTCAGCGCAGTCAGACACAATGACATGATGAAGACAACTTGCTGAAAATGAAGCCAAGAATCAGAATAGTGGAGAAAGGAGATATAAAGGGGATAGTAAGCTCTCAGGTTTACAGAGAGTGACTTAAGAAAGAGAAAATATCCAGCAAGAATGGCCAGACTGCTTTGAGATTAAGCAACAATAATTAAAACAAGGTATGCAGGATAACAACTCTAAACATTAACCTCGAAGCAGATGGATCACATCAGGTGGCTCTTCTGTCAGTTAAGAACAGGAAACAAAGGCTACAGTTCTTAAAGGCCCAACAGAATTGGCTAATAATAGATGCTGCTGGTCCAAAAACTCAACTTCACTCATTCAACTTCAACATTCAGATGCTAGGGTTAGATTTAACATGAAAGCATGGATCCATCTTGTGTCATTCCACTGGTTTACACTTTGGGTCCTTTAGAAGCAATTGAGCATCATTTCAGTGGTCCAGCTTTCCTGATTATTGTTGCGGATTGTGCCAATCCATTTATAACTGCACACAGCCATCTTCTAATGTCAACTACCATCAATTCACAGCACCAAGTCAAAAAGCTCCGATCATCTCAAACTGATATGTTGCTCATGACGATGAGCTCCCTGTATTCCTGTGAATGCTACCTTGTCTTAATCTATTCTAAGGAGAATTTAGGCAGTTCTGAATACAAAATAAGTCCAACCTGGTACTGATATGATGTTCCCAATAAAGTGGCCAGTGAGCATATTTTCAAAAGAAAAGTTTTCAGTAAACCACAAAGAAAAACAAACAGGTCAAATTCAAATTTCACATTGCTCATTCTGGGACATCCTCATTTAACTTTCTGTCAATGTAAGTGTTGCACTGTAACAAATTGTTTAGTCAGTTCAGACGACCACCTCTTGCATTCACCTGCTAATAAAATGTCACTTTCACTTGAAGATCCTCTTAGTCATTCCAGAGTGAGGAGGGAGTAATGATTTGGAGAGGACACCTTGAAGTTTTGTAGTCAGAAAATTTGTGCAGGGACGATGGATGATTTCTTTCTGCTATTTTTTATTCAGTGAAATAACAGAAAGCTGATCCTAGCTAGATAAGTCAGATTTTGATTAATAATCACCATTTCATTATTATGCAGTTACTGTAATAATAGTCAAGCTTTTAATTCTGGTGTTGTACTTAGTGTTTTTTTTATTTATGTAACTGAACCCAAGTCTGTGAATAAAGTTTGAGAATGACAATGATGATGATGACGATGATGGATTATGCCAGAGGGAAAGCACTTTCTGTAAATCATTGGCTTTCTAAAAGTCTTTTAAAGTCTGAAAAAGTAATGTTAAGTATGAGGATTTTCTTATTATTCCATTTATTTCATGGAAGCATGAAACAAATTGAGTTTTTATGCTCAAATATCCAGACTGTTTTGAAAGGAATAAAAAAATAAAATTTTAATCTAGAAATTTTTAAATGGAAAAACATTTAGAAAAAAAGCTCGGTTTTTTTTTCTTCAGAGAAGAAGAGGGGAAGAAAATGAGAAAATCTTAAAAAAAAAAAAAAATGCACCATACTAAGAGTTGGGCACTTTTCACCCAAATTCAAGACCCACTGATGATCAGTATGTTTTAGGCTTCATCTTCGTCCATTGGTCACATTGAAACCAAAACAATCCTCTTAGACCTGACGTCAGAAGAATTTTGGGAAACTGCAGGTGTAACACGACCCCCTGCGAAAATTAGACGGAATCAAACCTTTTGAATGGTGGATGTTCTTACTTGTATGCACAGGTCCCTCTTTCTGATCGTATCCATTCCGCCCACTGTAAGTGCTGAATAATTCAGTTCTGGTTTGATGAGTCTATCATGCCCTTTCTGTTCCAGCCTTAAATGCCTTAATCTAAGACTGTCCTTGTGCCAAAAGTGCATTGAAACAGATCCTTTCAGCATTATCACTAAAGATCTCATAAGCGTACGCCTGCCTTTTGTACAGACAATGCGTATGTGATGCACAACAATCAACTTCAAGTTTGACCACTGTGAGCATTTTGCATTTTCAACAAAGAATCATCGGTCTTGATTCCTTTGAGGACTCAATTGGACAGAGCACAACTAAAGGATAATTTTTGTTTGTATTGGCCAAGTGCTAGTGCCAACTTTAAATTGATACATGTCACCCATATCCAAACTCACTTCTGCTTATTAAGGTTGACTTTGCCTCACCTCAGATTAGAGCTTTTCTTATTCGCAATCCCTCTGTTACAGTCAGACATTGATGAGTAAATGTGAGAAATTATGAGTCAGCCTTATGTAACGTTCTCCCTGTTTAGCTTTCTAAAATGTACAATATGAATGTATACAAAATAGGATTAGTGACACAAGAATGCCTTACATAAGTAGTAATTTAAAACTCAGTTTTTGGATCACCTTAATGTGTTAGTTTGGGTTAAAAATATTATAATAGGGCTTTGTTTAGTCTCATTGCAGTATGTGAACTAAACAACTACAGTAAATGCTTTGCTTTACAGTAGAATATCTTTTCATTAACACCTAGGATCAGCCAGTCGAGGTGCCTAGCTGAAGAAGTGGAGCTGAACAAGGAAAAAGGAAAAGCCATTAATCAGAAATTGCAACTTGAACCTGATAGTTCTGCCATGCAGTAGAAAAAACATCTTGCCTATCCTGTCATGGTGCAGTAAAGTACCTTTAATGATGCTGAAGAGGCAGATAAAAAATAGGAATTAGATCAGTAAGTGGTCTTCTCTGGTTTTGAAAAAGGAGATAAAGTTTTATTCTTAGCTAAAGAGAAACTTTTTCAAAAGAAAAAAAGTCAAGGTCCATTTACTAGCAACACTTAACTTTACCCGCTGCGAATATTAAAGCATTCAGAGAGAAAACATTTTATTTGTAGCCTTAGTAGACAGGGTAATATAGGATCTTCCTTTGTAACACTTCTAACCTTGCTTGAAAATATATGTACTACTTTTGAACTCTTTAGTGTTTTAAAGCATAACAACGACAAGTATTCTAATTTTTTATTGGTAATTTATGTGAAAGTCTAATATAAAGTGACACATGAGTGTTACAAAGAAGAAAAAATGATTCATGGTTATGAAATGTTAAATGAAACATCTGAAAATACATTTATATTTTTGCCCCTCTTTACTCTGACACCCATTAGTTAAGATCCAGTGAAACCAAATTAACTTCAGAAGTAATTTTGATTAAGTTGAGTCTTCTAGTGTGTGATTTAACAAACTCTAAAGATGACCTGTGAAGGCATCAGAAGTCTGTTAGAGAACATTATGATCACCAAGCAACCAAGGAGAAAGTTTAGGATAATCCAGACCTAAATTCAACATTTAAAAACTGAATAAGACAATGTCCACAGATACTTAATCAAACTGCACACAAGTTTTGATTAGAAATATACGCATATCTGAATGTGTCTAAAGTCTAATTAAGACTTCAGTGTTAGGTGGCAAAGCTGTAATCCACAGCGAAGTCATGACTTCTAATCATGGTCAGCTCTGAGGAAAATGGGACTTATCAGTCAAGGCCACTTGCTACAAGTAGCCACTGGTGAACTATTTAATCTCCCATCCATGAAGAGAAGAAAAACAATCAGCCAGTTTCAGAGTAACATCTTGGTGTCCAAGGAGCATTTAAAGAAACGTACACTCACCCAAAGCCAAGTTGTAATAGTCGATCTAGATGGAATATTCTCCTGAGCTGATATCTTTGTGGTTTTGTGTTAATTTATGGGTAAGTGATTTTACCCATTTTCATTATATTTTACCTTTGGGAAAGTTATGGGAAAAATCAGCATTAAGAATTACAGCAGAGATTAAGAAAATCTCGGATATACAAAAAGTTTACCTTTCATAATTTTGAAAAGATGTTCTAAGAAAGAATGATATTTTAACAGATCTTTTGGTTTCACTCCGTCTCCAACAACAACAAAAATACTTAATGATTTAGTAGTTTTCTTCTCTTTTTAAAAGGTTAAAGAAAATTGTTCCGCACTATTTCTGCTGTGACTCATGTAGTGGGACTGATAATGTTGACATTTCAGTGAAACTTACTGAATAGATGACAATATATTATTTAACATTATTATTAAGTCTTCGAAAAAGCATTTCTAGAGAATAATAACATTTTTCAGTGTAGTATTTTTTTTAATGTTTTTTAATTTTGTCTGACTTTATTAATTTTAATCCTTTTATAAAGGCTTTATTGTTTAGTCCAGGTATTTTTGCTGTTTCCAACAGTTATTGATTTATTTATTTTCTTAATCTATAAAATTTTTTAAAACTATAGTTTCTTCTTTTATAGATTATTGTTTGTTAAGTCGGAAGAAATGTTGTAGATTTGTGTAACCACCATTAAAAGATCTGCTTTCTCTAATAAGCAGTTCACATCATGGTTACATTAATTAATAAACACTAAAAATAAAAACATTTAGTATGATAAGAATAATATACCCTGAGACAATAAAGGTCTACTCTCATTACTTTGTCCACAAATTCATAAAAATATGAGTATGACTGGGATTTGAATTTTTCTCTGAACCTTTTTCTAATGTTGGTTTCTTGATATCATTAATAAATGTCGTGGTCTTTTGAAACTTGTTTAAATCCTGTTATCATGTCCTGTTTAGCAGTAAAGTCTTCTACTGTGAAACTAGAGTAGTTATGTGTCTTTCTGTTGCTCTGACAGTTTGCAGTGTTGGATTTACAGTTAAAAGCAGGAATAAAAATATGGAAGATTCTGTTCCCTTCCCATTCCTGATAAATTTATGCAGTAAATTAGAGGAAAGCATCAATTTCACGTCTTTGGAGTTCAGCTCTGTTAACTCTACACACTTGCAGCACAGCCTCACAAGTTACTGTCGTTTGACGTTTTCTTATGATCGTAAACACTAAATTCTTGTGTTTATAACTCAAAAATGTCAAACTTATTAGCTGATTGATTCTGTTTTGTTGAAATTAGGCCAATGGAACAGCAGTAATTCCTCCTAGTCAAAAAAAATAAAAAATACTCCTCATCCTGGGGTGTTTGAAGATAAGACGCGTCTCTGGGCTGTGTTCTGTGCGGATTCCCTCAGTGTCCTCCTGTTGCCCGTGAAAACGGAACAGAAAAATGACAACAGCCAACGTCCCGCATCGCGCTGCGGATGTGAGAACAGATTAGGCTTTTGACGAGCCATGTGCTGCTAGGGCTGTTGTTTGTATGCCCACACCTGTGAGTCTGTGTGCTTTTCTGGCTTGCGAATCCATCTCCAGAAGAAAATGGCAATCTTGTGCAGACTGAGAAATGAAAAAAAAAACAACAAAAAAAAAACGCACAAATTATCAGTAAGAATGTGCTAGACGATAACAGGCAAAGACAGCACACAGAAAGCGCTTGCTTGATGCACAAAGACCTTAGCAGCCTGGAACACCTGGGAAATATCCTGGTGTAAAAGCAGCATGAAATGCAGTTATTTAGCCTCCAAAGGCTGAGGTTAAATGAAGTTTAAGGAGTTGCAAGCTGGATGATGTGAAGGGTAAACTCCTCCTGACGTCTTCGGATCAGTGGGGGCATGTTTTGCAGAAAGGCAGGAGAAAAGAACAGAAGACTGAATGAGTGAAATGAAGGAGAGAAGGAAATGAGAAGGTGGCAGCTTTTCTTTTCTTTTTTTTTTTTTTGAAGGAAAGCCAAGATCTTATCCTAATTGCAAGCTAGCTGCAGCGAGATGATGGATCGTCTATAGGAGAACAGGAACAAAGATGCAGTGGATGTGTGTTTCTCGCGTCCTTTCAGACTGCAGGAGATTCAGGACCAGGATGAATAAAAAATTAAAGATGTTAATGAACGCTTAGGATGCAGTTAAACAGTTGGAATATTTTTTGTAGTTATTTTCTATTCTTTCAAGTTACTATTCATACCCCTTAATTTTTTTCAGTATTGTGTCAAGCACAATTATAGTCTAATATTTTGTAGGTATGTCACATAACATTGCAATTAGCTCTAAGTCATTAATAAACAAAACAAACATGGAGAGACCTTTTGTTTGTTAGTTGATTAGCTTTAGTTAGGTTTTACTCTTCAGTGTATTCAGTCGAGACTGAATAAAGACAAATTTTCTTAATAAGAACTCCTGAAAAATATTTTAGTAGAAATGGAAACTTAAAAAAGTCAAACGTGCCAAAAGATAAGACGTATTTTCTGCTAATGCTAACTTTTTCTTACTGTTAAATTCTACTTTTGGTCAACACCATTATCACATCAGTCATTTGTTCTATTAAAAGCCTAAAGATGTTTGCAAAGTTTAAAAAAAAATAGTTTAAAAAGCACAACAGAGAAGTGTGTATGAAGCGCTGCACAAATTCAGCACAAACAATAAAATAATAAATGAGGTAAAACAGAAGCCAATACCACTGAAAACTATCACAGACAAACATAAAATTGTAGTGATAGTAAATTAATAGCTGAATATATTGTTCAACAATGAAAACAATCTGTCCTTCATACTATAAAGGTGTTGACATGCTAGATTAGTAGTGTAAAATATTGATAGTCAATTTGCTTTTATTTAATTTCTGGAACCAAAACGGTATGCGATGCATTTTTTTCCTCTTTCAAAATGGGACATAACATGCTCTCATCTTGATATAATAGTTTGTTCTCCACATTTCACACAGGTGCATCCATATGCAAACGCTGGATGTCCACAGTTGTATTTGATATGGTTATTTTTAGGCTGTCCAATGATTGTCTGTATTTAGCTGGGAAGCTTGTTGTTAAAAATGTGACTTTGTTTAAGTCACCTCCTGTGCAAATTTAGCCTAAGCAAAGTTGTTGGAAAGCTTGTTTGATCAACCCCATTTCTTTTAGTCATTTTTAGTTACATTGTCTCTATTGAGATATTTCCTACTGATGCTGTTAGGGTTATCTCTGAATAATAAATCAGAAAGTCTTGATTAGACTCCTGGAGGTGATGGGGATGTGTTGAGCTGCAAAAAAAAACAAAAAACAAAAACAATCTTTGAAAATGGTGTTTACAGCATTGTAAAGTTGCCACAGTAAAGACCGTCCTTAAAATAGATACCTGCTGGTTCCTCCTACCAAAAATACAACGTATTGCACTGTCACACCTCTTCAAAGCCGCAGCATGTTTCTCTCCTTCTAAATCAGCCACACCGAGTCAAAGAAAATGTGAGGCCAGAGGAAATTCCCCTGCCTCGTCAAAGCTGAACACTTTTGTCTAGAACCTCCCAAAGAAATAGACAACAGACACCAAGAGGGTGTCTGTCTTCTTTACAAACAGGGTAAACTAAACACAGCATATGCAGGGCCTGTCCTCATGACTGAGTGTGTTGTCAGAGAGATGGGGAGACAGTGAAATGTGGTTTCAGGCCTTTGTGTTTATGTTTAGTAGCCACTTACAGTGCAGTGTTACTGAGGAGTTCTCTCAGGGCCTCTCCGGAGCAAGAAAATGAAATACATAATGTGCCCCGATCAAATAACGGCACAAGAAGGAATAGAGTCATAAAAGGAAATGAATTCAGACTTTTCATTGAAATGTTCCACTGACCGTGTCTGAGTTGTGAAGATAAATGAGAGGGAAGGATGGAGAGACTTTGTCTGCGTTCACTTTTTATGGCAACTCACTAACTTCTTAGAAGATGTTTAGACGTTACAGTGTTTAAAGCCACTTCTGAACAGACAGGCCTTAGAATCGACGCAGACAGACTGACACTTAGAAAACACAAATGCTCATCATAATAATAAATAACAATTTAATATAATAAAAACTTCACATCAGACACTGAAAAAAGGATTTGTTCATGCCTCTATAACTAATGCTGCTTTTAATACATGATGCACTGTACGCCGCAGAGGTTGAACATTTTTAAATTCAGCTTTACATACCTCTGTGACTTTCACAATAATACGATGTGTAAAGAAGATGCATAATATTCAACTGAGACACAAAGAAAAAAGACTATTTAGTTGTAATAATTATGTAGAAAGAGAAAAGCAATCCACTCTAGGCAATGTTAAAAATAGCTTATGTCTCAGTGAGCCTTCATTTAGAGTAATTTAGGTGTATTACATATTGTTTTATAAAGGTATGTAAACAGCCAAAACATAATATATAATGAATATATAAAAGGCTAACATTTGAGTTAAGTACATTTATTTTAGGAACTGAACATTAAGAAATAATGATAATCTAGTGCCACATTTATTTGAATGCCTAAATATGCCCAATATATAATAATTGTAATGAAATCTTTTTTAAAATTACACTTTTTTATCTTAAAGTTGATTAGAGTTGTCCTTATGTGGAGACGGTCTTACTATTTTCATCGTATTTCCTGTTTTTAAGTCTGTCTAATGTGGGGAGGTAACAGAAAGCAAATGTTCTGCCTAAAACTTTACTGTCACTTTAATCTCTATGTCTTTAATCAGTTTTAGTCTGTACAAATCCACAGAGCAAAACCAATAATAATGATCCAGCAAAAGCATGTGTGTTTCTGATATTTCACAATGCTTTGTTTAAATCAGGCTATAGTGAGTCCTAATAATCCCAAAAATGTACATTTAGTTAGCAAAAATCAGCAGCAGTAAATCTCAAGTTGATGAGCACTTCCTTGTTGAAGCATTCCACTAAGTTGTGACATAACTTTGATTTTTTGTCTTAAAATGATTTTTTTTTTTTTTTTTTTTTTTACCATTTGCCAGAAAATGTATTCCGAAAGGTTTAAAAATGTGCCATAATTTATTCACAATTTAAATGTCTAACAGTGAATATTTTAAGACAGAAAATATTTTTCCAGTCCCTTCTAAAAGTTAAAACCTGGCCTGGGTGTTTCAGATCCGGACTTCTGTTCTTGTTAAACTGCAATTAGGAACAAAGATAAAGCCAAGTAATTATATATATATATATATATATATTTTTTTTTGAACTACAGTTCTTTAGCTATATATATATATATATATATATAGCTAAAGAACTGTAGTTAAACAAGGTTTCAGAGAGGGAGTGGTGCTGGTTTTGCTTCAGCACCATGGACAGCTCCAACGGTTCCGCTGCAGCAGGCTGCAGCAGCGTGCCGAGCCATGGTCTGTGTACTGATAAGCCTGTCCTGGACCACAGATGCCTTGACTCATCCTGGCCCTTGATCTGCTGGGAAACAGGCCCAGCTTCTTTTTTTTATTATTATTCTTTCTACATAATTATTCTTTCTTTCCTTCCTTCCTTCTTTCTTTCTTTCTGCTTCTTTTGTGCATCAATGACACATTAACAAGGAACGTACATTGTGCAGATCTGGACACAAAATCCATTTAATTTAATCCACTCATATGCAGTGGAATCTATACATTCCAAAAATGCAGACCCAATTGCATTAAAAGCACTATTTAAAAAAAAAAGGCAGATAGGCCAGTTCAGAGTTGCTTATTATTTATGACTTTGGGCCCTTTTCTAAATGTCTCAATTAACATTGATTTAGGATTTTTGCCTACTTCTGTTAAACTATTAGATAATCTATCATCGGTCATGTACATCTGTGGCAAATGAGCGAGGATGAAGAAGACAAGACAAAATCTCTTCCTCTCTCTCCGTAGGGCTTTTACTACACATTTTACTTCTGGACAAGAGTTAATTTTTTTGTTACAAAATGAAGTTACAAATAGATTCTTGATATACTGTGATTTCATTTGGTATTTGAGTAATACGATGTAAATTTCACAGAAGTAAAAAATTTAAAAAGCGTTGTATTCTGACAGCAAAACATGGCTCCGTATTTGGTGGAGAAAGTTTAAATCCTTTAGGCTTCTTGGCTGCAACTCAGTGTTTTGGCTCACTCCACAGAGTTTCTACTTGATGACTTTAGACTCGCTCTACTGATGTCCTTTGGATCAATGTCATGCTAGAAGATTAATTTGTAACCTTTCAAAAAATTTTCTACATGAGGAGGGAATTTTTTGCGTAGTTTATTGCTCTTTGTTTTGCGGACAAGTGTGCTTTACACACACAAACTGTTGATGGAAGACTTTATGACAACAGTTATCCAAGAAATTTGTGAAACTCAGATATTATTTTCCCAGTTGTACTTCTGAAGAATGTAACTCTGATCAAGGGCTGGTGTCAAAGTCAATATTGCTCTTGTGAGGAGATGCTAACTACTGTTTGCAACATCGTAGACTAGGTTCTTTTTGTGTATTTTATACACGTAAGGACCATTCAACACATTTACGAAGTTGTGAGGGACAATCGCTCCATAGCGTAACAGGATTATCTTTGTTATGGCTGTGTGAGAGACAAAGACAGTAAAGGCGAGGCTTGGCTAGCCTGCTTGATCTGCTCTAACAGACAAAAGACATAAAATCTTCAGACTTCCAAAGCTGAATTTAAACTTTTCTGTCTATTTTTCTTTCTTTTTCTTTTGTGACTCAGCTCTTTGAAATGCCTGCTTCTGAATTCAGATAGATTACAGGCAGCAGTGAAGGCATTTCTAAAGGCTTATTGACCTTTTCATTACAGGGTGCAGCTGTTTGTTCTAAGGTAGCCACACTTCTGTGACAGAAAAGACACTGTTACTGTTTCTCCTGACCCCTGCACAGGTTTGGATAAAAACAGCTCTCCTAAAATAAATAAATAAAATGAGGCATTCTATTTTCAACTCAGCTTCAGGATTCCCTAGAGGAGCTGCAGATTTGCCCACTCTACTGTATTCCCTGTTCTAGTACGAGTCATTGCTCAGGCTTTTAAATCACGTTGTTTATAATGGATCCTGTGTGGCTGTGCATTTGAGGAAGTCCAAATCTAAGCGGGATCCTTACCGCGTGGGAACTTGCTCTGAAACAGCAGTGCTAACACTTGTGAATCACTCCTTTCCCCAGTACGCCTTACATTACTCTGTGCTCTTCTCCCTTTGGATCGTTTTAACCGCTGCAGGCAAGCTGTCGGCTTCGTCACCATGTGTTGACGCTGAAACTTCTTAGAAAACTCGCATTTCTTGGCTGTTAAGTTCAGCTCTCCTTACACGCAGAATTTACTTTAGCGAGTTTTTCAGACCTGGGCCGATCCGGTGGAAAAAGAACAGCAATAAATTACACACCGCTGCTGCTCACCCACCTGACTCTGCCACTGGAGTCTAAAAGCAGCCGTCTTAACCTCCGCTCCAGTAAAAACCCCTGCGCAGAAAATAGCAGCATCATTCGCTTTTATGGAGCCATGGCTTCTTGCATTTAAATCAGCTGTTATTTTGATAGTCTGGCTTTTTTATTTTCTGTATGTGTGTGTGTGGGGGGTGGGGGGCCTGCGTGTTGCTGTGAAATCATCTAACACGAGGCTTCCTGGTGCTTTTCAGCCAGCAGCCAAACAGAGTGTCATTTTATGATTAAGCCATCCCAGTAAAGAGGATTTGCAACATGCATGTCTGAAGACATAAAAGGAACTGAATGAGTCAGTATGAATCCAATCTTTTACTGTGAAAGACTTCAGAACGTTACACAGTGTAAAGGCGAAGCAGGACTTCCATTACCTGACCAGAAGGAGCTTTCCCACAGAATAGGATGAAAGTTTTATTTTTAGGAGAGCAGGTTCTTAACATTTAAGGGTGGAAATTCTCCTGGATGTCTTTACAGATCTCCCTCCTCCCCTGGCGGTTGCTGTTGGATGTGGTTTTTTTTTTTTTTTTTTTGCTTTCTAGGCTCTCCCTGCTGTGTGGGTTATAGGAAAACCACTTTTAGTCTGCACATTGTCAGCCCACTTGCTCAATATGTGTAAGTTAAAGATAGCACCTCTCTCTCTCTTTTATTATTTCGATGTGTTTTTTGTTTTTTTTTAAAAGAGAGCATTCTACGAAATTGGCACCTTTTGTTTATTTTTTGGGGGTATTTTTTACACTTTATTACATTACAACCACAAACGTCTACGTGAGACTCACAGAAACATGGTCTACATAGAATCCCAGTAAAACAGATTGAAGTGTGTACCTGCAAAGCGACAAAATTTTAAAAGATGCTACAAATCCTCTTGCCAAGCTCTGCCATTATGAATAAAATCGAGCTTGTACCTGTTGTTACTGTACTCATGTGTCCGTCCATCACAGCTCATGACAATCTGAACGAAGACACGCGATCTTTCATCACAACATGAAGCTCCTGTAGCCATTCTAGATGATACGCCACCCGCTGAAGCTCATTCTCAACCCCAGCATATGGTAATAAACAAGAGCCTCGGGCATCTCCTATTGGCTGACGGCCTGGCCAACATCATTTCTCTCCCTTGTTGCCAACAGCCCGCATGCTGGTCTTTTGCACTTCGCCTGTGATCACTTTGATGATTTGGCGGCTTGACCTTTTGCCGACTCATGTAGCCTTACTCAGTGATACTCCCTCAACAATTAGTTTAACTCACAGACTTGAAAAAAAAGTACTCCGGAGTTCAGCGAGGATGAACTTTCCCAACTAATTTGCCTTATTTTTAGATTCTTGATCAGGGTGCAGCGTTTTTATTAGGGTTAATTAGGCTCGATATTGGCCGACAGGTTTTCTCCTCGTGCGAACAGGAAACTACTCAGTCCAGAGCCAGGAGCTGAACCTGAGTTGAGGGAATGTAGTTTCAAAATGGTTTTATAATCATATTTTAAATAATTGAATTAAAATTTTAAAAGTACACATAGGAGTGAACCATAGAAAATGCTTTAAATGTGTTTGTTTGTAACTCGGATATTTTCTTTCTTCTGTTTCAAAGGAAAGTGGCATATGGAGGCAAAATGGCTTAAAATGTGAAAAAAACTACTAAGTTATAAATATGCATATAGAACAAGATATAGAACAAGATAATTATGTGCTACAATTTAGTTTTGTTTGAGGAAAAAAGGATCTTTGTCTTCCTAATGAAGTCCACCCATTTGAGAGAAAAAAATGCAAATAGACAAAAATGGGAAAAGAAAAAAAAAACAGAACATGACCTTCCTGTCTTCAGGAGTGATTATTTTCTCCTACCTAATTAATTTATGGCTGGAGACTTGTACGTAATGCATTCTGTATTCTCTAAAGCAGAAAAGGTCTTTTCTCATTAGTAATTTTATAATTCATGTATTGCTGAAGGTCAGTGTGAATACTGGTGAATGAATATTCTATATCTGGATTTTTTGCTTGCAAAGACTTTTAGCTATTTCGCATATTCTAGCTTTCATTTCCATTCATTTTAATCATTTCCATAAAAGAGTGCACTTTTCCTTTTCAGGGGTTGAATAGGGTCGTTTTGTGAAGTTCTTTTTAACATATCACCCTTGAAATGGCCATTTATTGATCTCCGGTCCTCCTTCTCATTTGGTCTCATTTCTTGCTATCGTAACTCGCTCCAGCCCTGCGAGCTCTTAGCTGCGTGCCCTGACTGTGGCCGGGCCCCTGAGGCACCAGGGCCACAGACAGATGGAACCACAGTTGCAAAGCCAGGGGGGTAAAGCGAAGAGGTTAGCTGGCGTGGCGGAAAGCAGCGAGGTGCTTCATTCAAGGACATGTTTTCGGTGCTTTAGCAGAGGGATGAGGGCGAGAAACTGAGGCTTTTAAGGGTCTTTAGGGATATCAAGGAAAAGTCTGATGTTATTTATAGCTGCACGTTGTGACCACGGAAGCACAGATGCAGTACAGTGAAGTGCAGTTTGCGTAGTCAACGGTGATTTAAAGGTGCCAACAGAACGCTAGCAGCTCAGTGCATCTCAGATCATAAAGCAACTTGCAGGGTACACTGGGGAAAAAAATGACTGCAATAATTCCAGTGTTTTAATACCTAAATACCTAAACTGATAGTAATTTTATTAATAACTAAGTTTTGTTTATTAATTTGCTAATATAGCTGCATTCCTAAAGAAATGAGTCAGGAAGTAAGTGTAGTTTGGTAGAACAGGCAAACTCTCTCCCAGACAGTTGGCCTGTCTGCACCAGTCCACACACAGCTCTTACAACAGATTGTACTGCAGGACTGATTAAATTTTCAAAAGGCCTATTTTTTTTTTTTTTCATTCCACACAAATGTCACAGAAAAGCAGTTAGATGTACAATGCAGTGAATATAAAAACATCTACAAAGTCTTGTGAAAATGAAACATATTTGAAACATGAAGAAACGCAGCAAGGGAAATCATTTTCATCTATTTAATGTGATAAACATCCTGTTTATCACAAAAAAAAAGATATGAAAGAGAGCAAATCCTTAAACTCGTACTTTCTTTACTAAACCATTTCTTTTTTACATCAATAATAAAAAAAACCCTGATTATCTCTAAATGAAGTTTAGCTCTTCACATTTGATTATTGGCGTTCTTTAATTAAAGCCATAGTTTGCTGAGAGATTACAAAGGATCAAAAGGATCTTATTGCACACATTTATTAGTCAGCAGAAGAGAAACTAGGCATTTCTTTGTTATTAATGACAAAACAAGATAGCAACCGGTCAGATAGTTTACCAAAAGCCTGACAGAAGCTGCTTTCTAACCAGTATCTTTAGGTTAGACAGCAAAGTCATTAATTTTTCCATTTTTCCAATTGCATAACCCAAATCACAGTATATGTAAAGTTTTGACTAAGGTGATAGTATTAGAGACATGTTGTCCATTTAAAAGGGTGTTTTTACCTTCTACAGCAAGATCAGAAGGCATATTGAAGTAAATCTAAGAATCAAGGTATGAATTTTGTAGTTGTCACTGTCGACGCCACTGAGAACTCGGCCGTCTTCAGGGCTGCAGGTAACTGAAACTCCACTTTTCGGCCACATTAAAACCGTCTTGTCAACATTTTCTTTACATTAAAACAAAAACACACCCAATATCCCACAACTATTTATGGAGTCTTTCTTTTTCTTTTTCTTCTTTGATGAGAAGATGGCTTAGATACGACGTTCTAGTCGCGTTTGTTCTCATGGTGGATGTTAGCATCAGATTGTCTTCCGTTTTGTTTAACAATAATAACACTAGTCTTTCTGTGTATGTTACAGTCATGAGGTTGTAGTGGGTGTTAGCTAGCTCCACCTTCGCCACACAGGTTGAGAGAAGCATCTGGCGCGTTAGTTGGTCGATACACCACTTAATCGGTGTGGACGGAAAACCCATTCAAAGCACGGCGGGCGTATGTGGGTGTGATGAAGGTGTTGAAATGGTGCTCCCTCTCCAGTAGAGATAGTTTTTAACTTAATGCCATTGGTCTTAAGTTAACCCTGGAACACATGGAAAAAGATGGAATTTGTCTTTGTTGTCATTAAATTAAAATTTTGTGAAAAACAAAATAATTTAGCATAAAATAAAGTTTCCAGGATTTATTTCATGTTATGATAAAAAAAAAAAAAGAACATACTATGAATTTTGTGGTGAGCCAAAAAAATATTTTAGTTTACCACATATAAGCTATTTGCCAACCACATTGATACTCTTCTTGTTTTCGATGTACTAACAAAATAATATGTATTTTCAACTTTTTGCTGGCTTGCTAATTGTTTTCTGTTTGGGTTTGAAGCTGTACATCTTCAACTAGGTCTGCTTAAGATGCCAAAGAAAGCATTAAAATTCTTAGGGAAATTTTGAAAAGTAAAAAGTCTGATTTTGTAAGTTTGCAAACATGGATGTGCAATAGCCTCGTACCACAATGCTGAATCGGGAGAAAACTTTAGAACTGTGTTGTTTAATCATTTGTGGGATAAAAATAAATACATAAAGCACAACTAGGCGAGCGTTTCATACTCAAACACAAAATTCCATTGTGTTTTAGGGGGGATATATGTTCAATAGAAAGTGGAAGAAAGCAACATGCTCCAAGCGCAGTTTGCCCTTGTATCCAGCTCCCTTACACTGATACGATAAATATTATAGAGTGCAAATAACAGCTTGTAGATTTAGCTATTAAATAAACTCCTATGTGTATCATTTAAACCCACTATGAGTGCAATTTGTCTTCTGAAGGCTGAAAGCAGTTATGAAAACTGACTCATTTTCCATCAAAAGAAAAAATGCTGTAATCATGTCATAAATTCAGTGTGAGATCTGAGAATTCACTTTATTTTTTTCCCTTCAGTTCATCCCAGAAAACTCAATGGGTTGCGTTATTATGAGAAAAAAATAAAATAACATATCGGCAACGGAGTAAGATAAAGTTGAATGGATTTAAAACCTTCATTCATAGTGGTGTTTTCTTTTTTTAATACCCCCCAGAAAACACACTCATCAGATCAGTGTGTCAGGTGATCCAACTTGCCTCATTTAACCTCAGATCGGAAGCTGTGCCTCTGATGTTATCCTGCCACTCTGTGTGTTTTACTTTCATTACTAAATCTGAAAAGGTCATAATATTCTCCATACCCAGTTTAATTTTTGGAGACTTTTCTTATTTCTTTTTGTGCTGCAGTGGTTATATCACTAGGTGGGATTATTGGCTCTCCATCATTCATTTTTTTGTTATAGGTTATATTTAATTTTTTTTAGAATTTCCCAGGTAAGGGATTTCACTTGGTTCACTCCGTATTTTGTGTACGGAAGCGGGGGAAGTGCTTGGAGTGTATATGTGGGAGATATCTGATGGTCTTGAATGTGCTGACAGGGCGGTGAAACAGGGTGTGGTACTAACTGGTGCAGTTATTAATATTTCCCCCCATCCCACACACACACCCTCAAATCATATAATCATAGTTCCTACATCATCCCTTCCCCCCTTTTTTTTTTTTTTCATTTTATCTGGGTTCAATAGTTCTGTGAAGAGTTTGTTGCTTCCTATAGTATTCTCTAAATTAAATCATGCTTTTCATAATTACTTAAATTTTTCGTGGCACGCAAAGATGCCACCCCTCTGTTTGCAATAACAACCTGCACAGACTTGCATTGGAAAGGGGGGTTCGACATGGTGACTGTTGGTCAATGCATGTGTGTGACACATGGATTTAATAAATCCCATTTGCACTATGGCATGTTAATTAGAGCGGCGCATCATCTCCACATTAATGCCCGCCCGGCACATTTTTGATGCAGCTTCCCGTGTTTGTTTTCACCTGACTCCGCTGTCTTTTTTTTATTTTTATTTTTTTTTTAAATAAACACACCTTCTACGAAAACCGAAGTTGCATGAGGGACATTATAAATAGCTGTTTTGTGATTGGCCGAAAACAACGTCCTCTGGCAAAGCTCTTCCGTATAGCAACAGCCCCCTCCCTCTCTCTTCTTCTTCTCCCCTCTTTTCGCTGGAATCTCCCTTTGCACCCCCCTCCCACTCCCCACCCTCCACCACCTTCAAAAGATACAGGCAGACCTCTGTGTGGCTTACCTACCCACAATGCACTGGGTGCTGCCATTGGCTTCAGATGAGGCGTACGTGTGTTTGTTTGGGGGGGTGGTCTTCTCACCTCTTCATTCTGCTGTAAGCTCCAACTCAACTCAGTCACCCCGCCTCCCCCCTACCCTCTCTCCTCCTCCTTACACCCCTCTGTCTCACTGCTGCGGCAGCATCTGGATGTAGTCGCCATGGCAACAGCAGCAGGCCAGACCCCACCTCCTTCTTATGTCTCTCTGCACACACACACACACACACACACACACACACACACACACACTCTCGCTCTTTATACGCAGACGCAGCGCCTCTTCCTCTCCTACTCCCCCCTCTCTCCTTTCTTAAGCCCCCACCCCCTCCTCCGCCTCTCCCACCAACTGGCTGTGTTTCCTTCAAGCTTGACCTGGATTCAATGCGCCGCCGCCGCGTTTGCCACAGTGATGATGGCAGTGACGCAGTAGCACGGTTGGTCTACTGATCTGCTTTTAGTGGCAGAATGGTCATCCACCCCCCTCCCTTCCTTCCTGAAAAAAATAAATAAATAAAATAATGACCCTCTATTATCTGTTCTCCTTTTTTTGCACTTTCTACTATTTTTTTTTTATTTAAACCACTCCCATTTTTTCCTCTTTCTCCTCCATTCCTTTGCCTACCATGTGCTTAAAAGAAAGAGGTGATTCTCCCTCCTCCATCGCTCTGCATGCCCCCCATCCTTCCTCCCTGATCCTACCCTTCTACTCCTGATTGTTTGAACAAAGATACATGCTTCATAGAGGCAGATATTGCTTCATTATATGTTCATTATATAATGAAGCAATATATATATATATATATATATATATATATATATATATATATATATGTGTGTATATGTGTGTGTGGGGGTGTGTGTGTGTGTATACATATACACAATTTCTTTTAAAAAAAATTCATCAAATTAATCACAATCACTAATCAAAATTAATCACTATGCCTAACATTGCAGACAGTTTTTGCAGGAATAGCACTCTGGAAAAGTCCCTCCTTCTGCCACACTCCAGCTAATTAAAATTCAAGCTATAATCTGATTTTGTTTTTGTTGCTTTTTTTACAGCAGAAAGCTGTTAGTGTACTTAACAGCAACTAAGAGAAACTCACTCCACTACACATAAATAACAAATAAGGTTTATTTTTTTAGTTCTTGGACGCCCGGTCCCTTTCTCTTCTCCAAAGAGTTTTTGCGGCGCTGGCAGCTCGTATTTTTTGTGACAGTAGGCAGACAGGAAAGAGGGGGAGACATGCAGCAAAGGTCGCTGGGACCAGGAGTTGAACCCGCGACATCCGTGTGGAGGATCATGGCTTCCAAACGTGGGTCCTGCTAACCCCCTGCACCACCATAGCACGCCCCTGCCCCGTACCATTCTGATTCCACCTTGGGCAACTGCCTGTATAGCCCATAAAAACCTCCGCTGTATACACATTTTCAAAGAATGTTTAAATGTCTCAAATCAGACATCTCCGAAGATGCTCAGTTTTTCATATTTTTATATTCAGCAAGATTTAATGGAAGTCATTTTGTTTTAAATATTAATTTAGAAATTTTCCTCTCCATTCATTTCCTATGGAAGTGGTGTGATGAGGTGACTGGTGTAATTTATACATGTGAAACTTTGAGCTCGTACTAGCAGATGTGTACAAGCAGGCCAGCAATGCAGCACAAGAAATTAGAATTTCTTTTTGATTTTTCAAAAAATTCTGCTGTAGCCAAAAACTTCGACAATAAATTTGCTTTTGTTTGGGGCTTCATGTGTGTCGAGTCCATAACGCACTGCTGGGAACTAGGTAAAGAAACAGGAATAAGATTATTAATCTAATTTACAAATTTATCTACACAACTAAATGGTCTGCAAAGTAAAACATTCGATACAGTAAAACTCAAAAGTTTTTCGATTCCACGTCTTATTTGTGAACAACTACTTTGATGTAGTTACTGTAATTCCTGTGCATGGTTTTCTGGGTATGTGCTTAAGGTTAATCTGCAGCTGCATTTAATTTAATTGCCTTTGATTGTAACTCACGTGTGTGTGCATATATGTCAGTATGTGATCACACCCAGCCTGCTGAACAGCAAAGCCTGTTAATTTCTCCTGGTTCTCCATTACCCCAGATGTGTCCCACGAGATGAGAAACACTGATGGATGTGCAGCAAGTGTGTGTTTGTTGTTTCATGTGTGTGGGGGTGTGTGTGTGTGTGTGTATGGTAGGAGGGAGTATAGTTGATGATTGATTATAAAAGACCCTCTGGATGTTGTCAAAAACTGAAGACTCAACAGCAGCTCAACACTTCTAGAGCTCAGGTTCTAAGCTGTGAAGCCATGTCTAATCTGGTCGGTTTGTTGCTTTATTTTACTTCCATGCAGAGATGGGAGGAGTTGGTTGAAGGTGGGTGACTCAATATTCATCACAGCCTGGAAATATTTCTATTTAATGTTTTGTCCTAAATTATTTCAGTATTGGTATCTATTTTCTACATGGTTTTATAGTTACAGTGTCATAGGAGGGCTGGTGTTTATCACTCACGGTGTCCAACACAGTGAGTGGCAACGTACAGGATGAACTACATGTTCCACTTCTGATACCGATATCTGAGGTTTAGTACCAGCTGATACCGACCCAATAGAGAAAAACAGCTGAACTGACTTAAAATGTTGACTTTGTTTTAAATGCAGACATAAATGTACTGAGTTACAAATAATTTGCTAACTCAGCACCAGTAGAGCACCCTGAAACACTGACTAATACCTTCACTAGCTTGGTCAAACATGGAAAAACAACTTTCATTTGTTCAGTCAGTGTAATTAGGAGCAGTAGAGCCAATGTAACATAAATAATAAAGAAACTGAGACTAAAACATTGTCTTCCTTGGTCAAACATTTAAAAAATAATCTGAAATAAACCAAATGGTTCAGAAAGTGCAATTGCTAAATATAATATAAAATAAATAATAAATAAATCACTCAGAGCACAAAGTATAGAACTAGATCTATACTTTTTTAGAACTAAATCTACAATTTTTTTTCAATATCTGGACTGATAAAGATATTATCAGTCCAGTGATCTCTTCCCTGAACAGGTCACTACTCCATCAGAGAGCAACACAAAGACACACCACTAGTCTTGTTGTTATTTCTAAAAAGTTATTTACCTCCTCTGACCTTTATTTCAGACAGCTAGATCTCAGAACATTTGGTTTTATAAGCATTCATCTTGCTGCAAACACTAAAGGGCCTGAGTCTTCTCAAGTGGTACAGTCTATTCCTTCTCATAATCAGTCAGTCAGTTGTCTAAGGTAGACATCTTCCTCCACTACTTCCATTTCTTCTCTCATAATGAAAATAGTGGTTCACAGGTTCCTGTTTCTCCTGAAATCTACAATTATCTCCTTTGTTTAGTTTAACTTTCAAGATAAAGTTGTTTTCGCATCATGTCACAAAGTACTCTTCTACTCAACTTCTCATTCATCTCTATTATAACCAACGACTGCAGTCAGAAACTTTGCATTTAAGACATCCAGTGACAGAGTGAAAAGAAATGGTGAGAGTACAGTCCCCTGTGGTGCTCCTGTGCTGCTGACCACCTGGTTAGACACAAACCTTTAATCTCTGTTTGTCAGGTAGTCATTGATCCAGGTGAGGCTGATGCCTCCACCTGTGTGTCTTGGACTTTCTGACAAAGCAAATCACACTGAATGTATTTGAAGAGTGAAAGAATATAATCCCTACGGAGCAAGCTGTTTTGTCCAGATGAGAGCAAGTCTTCTGAAGCAGGAAACAGCAAGAAACTACAGGGGGTCCTATATACTAGTTTTGACTTATTGAGCCAACAGAAGCTTCTCCAAGACTTTTATGATTTAGGATATCAGGACAACAAATTTAAAGTCACTGAGGTCTAATGGATGAGCTTTCTCTGGTATCAGAACAAGGCAGAATGTCTTTCAAGACACTGGAACCTTCTCTGGGGTCAAGCTAAGGTTGAATCGACATCGGCCTTTAGGACGCCATCTGGCACTGCAGCCCTGTTCAGCCTCTCATGCAGCCTCTTCACCTAAAAACTGACAGGCAAGAGGAAGATGAGAAGAAAGCACAAACATCTCCTGATTTGGTAAAAAAAACAATTTTGTTTTTGACTGAGATGGCAGAAGAAATATGTGAGGTGTGAAAGAACAGCAGTGGGTTAACCGAGGCTGGAATTTAGACTAAAACTAAAATATCAACTAAATTTCAGTTAAAACAATATGATCGTATTTACCTTAAAATCTGCTGTTAAATTCAACATTGCAACAAAGAGCGTCTTGTCAACAGCCCATGCTCCAGCGCAGGGCCTAATGATGCTCTCTGAACCTGTTCTGCCCAGAAGTGTTAACACTGCCGGACCAAACTGTTCATGGCTGAAGTCCAGTAATTGCGTTTGTCAAAGCACACTTTGATGAGTACATATTTTGGACAAGAACCTTACAATAAAATTATAGGAACGATAAATAAAAAAATATGCTTTTGTTCTCTATGTCTAATTTTGTTTTAGTTGTTGCAGCAGGAACGAGATAAATAAATTATTAAGTGGTAAAAAAAAATATGAGATTGGTCAACAGGAAAAATTCATGAAATAAAGTTTCTCTTCTATTTGTTTGTGGTTCTGATGTGACTGATTGGTCAAGTCATGGTGTGAATATGTTGTTAAGTCTTATAACTCTATTTGTAATGGCATAAAATTGAGCAAGGTTGGTCGGAGGGTGGTTAATTGTAGTGTGCCGATTGACATGTTGGGACTGGAGGAAAGATGAGAGGAACCTGTAGTATTCACTTTCAGGCTGAATGTAGATGTGTGTTGGCTGATACCGGAGCTTTATGGATGAGTGTGTCTTGGAGCGCTGCTTCTTGTCAGGTCAGAGTTCCCCATCAATCCTGCACACAGAGTTCTCCTGCTAGCAGTCTGCTTGGAACATGCAAGTCGACATTAGCCTTTTAGGTAGGCGCAATTAGAAGCTTGAGTCTTTATCAACTGAGGCTAGTTAAACAGAAACTGAAAAAAGTGGGAAAGTCTACCATTTTCAATAAGCTCAGTGGTAAACACAAAATAATCAGATTTTCTTTTAGAATCTTTCACCTACAGCTGGACCACCTGCATCAGGTCTTAGGGTCTTTGAGAAAATGATGATTATCAGGCATGGCTGAGATTTCAAATTGTAGCGGTTTAGTCAGTGGTTGATGTGCATCCCATTAGACAATAGTTACTATTTGGTTTTACTGTCAAGTAGCTCTGGCATGGGCGTAGGTTTGGGTAGGGATGGTAGGGACATGTCCCAACCAATATTCACGGGATGCGAAAAAGTCCCAACCAATTTTTGCCATTTGTCCCGACCAATTTTTCCCATATTTACTCAAAGAACGTGGATCTACGATCTTTTATTAGCAGCAGGCGGTGCGGGGAACGGAAGCTTCTTAGTTCGGCATTTATTATGCGCCTCCTAGACCGTTTCGGAACGGTGCTGCCGGGGGGGGAGCTTCGTAGTTTTTTTACATCTATTATGAGCCTCCGAGACCCTGTCTGAACGCTTCTGTCGGGGGAGGGGAAGAGGAAGAGATGGTGTCAAGGTCCCCACCAAAACTTAGACCAAACCTACGCCCTTGAGCTCTGGGCATTATCATTGCAGTGGCAGTGGCAAGACATTTCTTTATTTTATTCATAGTAGATATTAAGATAGTAAGGAAAGTATAGACTTTAAGGTGGCACCTTGGAGAATACATAACCTAACTGAGGAACACATATGCAGGACTACACTGTGAACGGGTGTTGACCCCTACACACTGCAGTGAGCAAGACATTGGAATCCCATAATCCACCGGGGCAAAGCGGGCGGTCACATTCTGGAGGGTGAAGCGCACAGAACTTGCAGATTTGTTTTGTTTCTGTGCTGTGTTATAATTTATTGCTACTTCAAATGAATTTTTATGTAATACATAATACTACATGCATAAAAACATGCATAGGAATGGCAGATTAAAATTAAGAAGGAAATTAGATAAAACACAGATGTCCAGGTTTCTCTTTAAAAGATAAACCTAATAAAAGATAAAAGAAGATGAAAAGGGACAATATATAAGATCCTATTTGAATGGTACAGATGGGTTACTGAAAAAAAGAGGAAACTGGAAACTGAAAACCCTCTTTCTGAACATTTTCAAAAAGAGCATGAAGGTAATAGTCAGTGGGGAGGAGATAATATTTAGCTTTACATCATGTTATAATATTAAACCGTCTTTAAAAACATACCTGGAGTGTTGCTTTGATTCTTTCATGCATGTTTGAGGAATTCACAAAGCACCACCTATTTCCACAAAGCTCCTCCACAAAGCTCCTCCTCAAAGCTGCCGTCTCCCGCTGAGCTTCCTCCTCACAGACCCCTCAGCTTCTCCAGACTCCAGCACTCCTGAGGAACCTTTGTTAAACCAAAGTTAAGGAAAGTTGCAATGGCGTCCTGCAGGTGGAGCATTGAAAAAAGCTCCACCTGCAGGATTTCAAGGCAATAATTTGCAAATTCAAATTTTTTTTTAAGTCATGTTTGTTTCAACTTTTTTTATAACAACTAAATGTATCAGTTACTTCATTGTGCTATAAAATGACAGTATTTGCCTGTAAAATCCATAATGCTGCCCCATGTAAGCAGTATGGTTGAACATGTGGAGTTCCCCCAGTAGTATACATTCCTATTAGTAATGAAGAATGTACTTTAAGATTTTCTTACAAGTATTAAAAACATTAATATAATATATACATTTCCTATTTCTCACAAGCAGAGAGCGAGTGTGAGAGTTGAATCTCCAAACATTACCTACTAATGCAGATGATACACAGCTCTATATTACAATGTCTAATTGTTCTCTGCATTCCAGCATTATGCCATTACAATGGACTCCTTTACATTTCCATCATGTAAAGCACTTTAAATCATCTTGTTGCTGAAATGTGCTACACAAATAAAACATAAACCTGCCAGTATAAACTAACTTCCACATATATTTTACAGAAGACAAAACCATTCCTGAAACAAACTGAGTTTTAAATTGTTAATTTCTTGTGTGTGGTCTTCATTTGAAATGATACTGCCTTGTGAGTTAGTGTTTTAATGTTTTGTCTTTGTATTTTTATAGGTTATTACAGCTGTAGTACTTAGTCACACTTTGGTTCTTTCAGATTTAAAATATCATGGTTTAAGTTTTCTGATTCAAAAACGTTGGAACTGCAGACTGAACCTTTCTCCTCTTGTCCAGCCCCTTCAGCCCCCAGGAGTCAGACTGTTTGTCCTGCTGCCATGCCGCTTTGGAAGGAGGATTAGTGTTACTCTGCCTGGTTAACATGTCAGAGCCGAAAACATACTGTAAGAGGATTAAGGTCTGGATTTCAACACTGTGGGAAATTCCTCCACACAAACTCTTCTTTATTCAGGTCAATTGTTTTTATTACATTTTAAAACTATCTGTCCTGTAGTCAATTTAACAAAATAAGGGTGTCAAAGAAGTGCAGAATGTCAAACTTGGCTTTGTAAACTAAAAAAACATGACATTTTTATGTTTTCAACCAAATTTAAGTTTACCTGTAGTTCCTAAAAGCCTACAACTCCTGAAGTGCCTCTTTTACTCTATGATTCCCAGATGAAGGTGATGATGAGGGTCTTGGTATTTGGACTCTTATCAAGCCAGTGTTTGTCTGTGATTTGAAAGGAAGGCCTGTCAGCACTTGACAGGTTGGTTTTGGGGGTCACTGCCTCACTTCGTTGTCCTCTGAAGATCCAGATAGGAGCAGCAGGATAGAGCTTTGTCTGCAGCCACAAAAGGCAGCAAGACACCCGTGGAGCTGTGAATTTAACTCCCCAAAGACGCACACAGGCAGACATGCCAAAAGGCTACAGGTGGAGCTGCACTGTGGAGAAAACAAATAATGAGCCAGCAGGAGGCTGTGCAGTGACAGTCAGTACTCTCAGCTGATAACTTGACTGGGGGAGAAAAGTGAGCAGAACGGAACAAGAGAAAATATTAGACAGAGAGCTAGTAGAACTTTGAGTGGTCAAATAAGTCTGCACAGCATGGAACAGTTACACAGAATTCATTTCAATTAACCACACTAAATAGGATTCATCAGAAATGAATATAGTAGGGGTACAAATACAAATCCTCCTCACTTGAGGAACTTGTTCTTTTGGTAATGATACATTTCTCCTGATTTACCTTTTATTTACCACAACAAGGTAAATCAAGAGCTCTGCTGTTTGGTTTCAGGCTTCCCTTAGCTTGACGGACTGAAGCATTTCGAACTCTTTAATAGAAGGATCCAGTTTGTGTGTTATATTCAGCATCAAGAAGTCTGTCTGTCTTTCCAATTGCTTCCGGCTAGGACTTCCTCTGAAGAGAATACGAAAAACACAAAACAGCAGCTCAGGAGCTGCTAATGGACTAAGGCAGAACCAGTTAGCGTGCTCTAGTAGAGAAGTGGCTCATGTTACCTTCAGTTGTTATAAAAATACTGTAGGTATCAAACATGACTTAAAGGAAGTTTAACTTTCCAATTTGATGCCTTGAAATTGGACCCTGTCTCTTTAAGAAGCTCCTGCTCTTTCCAACACCATCAGCACGTCATCACATCAGTGCTTCTCATTTTGCTGCTCACAACCGATCCTAGAAGTGCTGGACTGAGACGTCGATATGATGAGGTCAGCAGACTCACAGGGCCACCTGGTGATTTTTAATTGCTGCTGCTGCTAGTCTGGAGGAGCTGAGTGGAGGAAGGGGTACTCCAAAGAACTTTGTAGAAATTGGCAGTTTTATGAAGAGTCGTATTCATAATAGCTGAGACTTTGGCTTGGTATTTCCAAGAACATGCCATTTATTTCTTTTTCTTTTGCTCACATTTCAAACAACAAAACCTCTCAACCTTTCACAAACCAAGTTTAACCTGTTGTCCTATAACTGTAGGCTTCATCTTTACACTATCAATAAATAGCTTAGTCCAAAACAAAACTAAAGAACTTTTTGTGATTCACTGAAATTATATTTGTATAAAACAAAACTTTAGATTTTTGTTAAACTTCTTCCAGGTTTTCTCCTATTAGTAGTTCTTCTTTCAATCCTTCCAGTCTATCAAATAAATAGTTTATTAAAGCAAACTAAATAATAAAATATGATGTGCCCCTGCTCTAATCTTGAAATAGAAATGCTTTTATGACTTGTACACTTCTTTTATAAATTCTCAGCTGATGCTGAGGTGAGACTTGTTAGGAGTGTGTACTGTACTCTGGTATCTGCCCACGTTCTTTCCACTGTCCTAAAACAGTTGCTGCTTCCCGGCTACAAGAAATCAACACCTCAAGCCCTTGCTTGTCTTGCTGCAGTTGTTGGATTTCCTATTGATTAGAGAATCTTACATCTCACCCTCCAAGGTGCTCACACACAACTATTTTTCTGACTCACGTTCTGGATGCCTGCTCCTCTGCTTGCTTATGTGAAGGTTAACAAATTAGATAATCATCAAAGAGTGATATATTTTTAAATGTCTTCTAATTAAAAATTAAAACCATTATGTATGTATTGAAAACACATCGAATGTGTAACCAACCAGACAACAGACCCACAAAGACTGCCAGATGGCATAAGTTTTCAAAAAAAAAATGTATTATAAACCTGAAGCTTGTAGGAGTGGAGAGACCTCTGTGTGAGCACCCAGAGTACAGGCCAGTGTCTGTACTGGAGTCTGGAATTTAGCAGAGACTCAAACCGACAACCACAAACCTTTTCAAGAAAGATAACAAGACTTTGATCCGAGTGGAGAGCTACTTTCTTATGAGGTGACATTTTCTTCTGCCCTCACATTGTGATCTTCCTCAGGCTTTTCAGTTGGAGAAACCAGGAAGCAGCAAACAAGAGAGGTGATGTCACAACATGTAATGAGGAATCAAAGTCCAGGACAAACCAAGGTTAGTACCAAAAAGTCAGAAAATCCATTGGTAACATATCGCAGGGTTAGGCAGGGGTTCCATTAAGGTTCTGTGGTCAGACAGTCTCTAAAACAGCCAATCAGAAACAGGAGGAGGGTGTTAGCGCTGTGAATTACTTTCGTCTACCCAACGTGCTAATGGCAGAGAAACAAGTCACTGTTACAGGAAAGTTGTTTATCTGTCATCATCAGTGGCCATGCTGAGCATTCATGGCAGCTTCTGTTGTGGGGAAGAAAGCAACTGCAGCCTAGCAGAGAGTAAGGGAGAGGGTGTGAGCAGTGCATACACGAGTGAGATTGACAGCACTAAGGACATCCGCCTGGCTCTGATTGGTTGTTTCTGACTGAGTGTAGTTCAGCAGCTAGCAGTAGGACCAAAGGGAGGAGGCAGAGGAGCTTTGTTTTTTGTTTTTTTATAGATTATCTGTCTCATATTATGCTGTGACAGTTTTAACAAATATAGCTATATATAAAAAATAAATAAATAAAAGTGACCTACTGCAGCTTTAAGGGTGAACCGGTTTGACACTGATGATAATAAAGTTGTTCCGGACTCTGAGTCTAAGGTTTTCCAAATATGGTGCAGTTCAGCCATATTGTGTTGAACTGCAGAGGCCATGGAGAACTTAGCACAGTGCTAATCCTTTGTGATGAGGCCCCAACAGAGATCTGCTCCAGGTTTAGCTACAACAGGCAATAAGTAATAACTTTGCCATTAATTAAGTGGAGCCAAGATCCCTTTATTCTGAAAAAAAGCAAGGAAGGATAAATGTTTTTCTATTCAGTGCAGAAAGGTCTTTAAGGACTTTAAGCTTGACCTCTAACCCCGTCTTTATTGGCATTTTAACTAAACAATCCCATATCCAAATTAAAACTATTCCTAGCAAATGACTATAACTCGACGTTGTTTTTTTTTTTTTTTTTTCATTCCTGTTTTTGGCAAATGATACCAGTTGAGTCAATTTTACTGTATAAACTTCTTCACTTTTTTCAAAAATGTGATCTAATATGATGGAAGTGCAGCTGACAGTTAGCTGGTGAAAAGAAAGCGCATTTATTTCAGGGACACAAAAGGATTGCCTCATTTCCTCCTAAACGAAGCTGCTGTTTTCACCCCCATTCCAATGTTTGTGAGTTAACTTCCTTTTCTCAGCCAATCAGAGACAAAGCTGGGCTGCCAGCTGAGAGAAAGACAAAGCTGCCAATTAGCAGAGCAGGGCAATCAGCGGGTCAGTCACACGGCAGGACACAACAGACCTACACATACGCGCACGCATGCACACACACATGTGCACCCCTACCTGCTGAGTCTTTGGGGTGTGTTTCCTGTGTGTTTTGATGTGATCAGCGGTGAAGACACTGACAATTCCTAAAATTAAGGCTTTTAATGCAATAAGGTATGAAATTAAAAACAAAGGAAGATTCTAACATTGACTCAAAACAAATATCTTTGTCAAAGTATTTTTGCTTTACTTTTGATATCTCTATGTACAAAAACTGTGCTCACAAAAATATTAATTTTGTTTTTGTTTTTTGTTGGAGAAATAAGATGACTTGGAGGTTAGTTGGGACTTTTTTACATGAGTATGCAAAGAAAGTTTAATGTGAGAGTGATAAAAAAAATAATCAGTATAAAGTGTGTTTAGCGTTCTAGAAAATGAAACATAAAACCTGGCAGTTGTGGTGTGATGGTGTTATGAGGTTTTGGGGACAATTACTTCTTCACATGTGTAAAAGCAATAACAGTGCAAGCGATGTCCTCATTAAGCTGTATGTTTCTTTCATATGCTGATTTACATAACTTAGTAAAAGGAGAACTTGTAAAAAAAAAAACAAGCTGAGAGAATAAGTAAGTCTGAGATCAGTGGGTTTTATCAGCATGTACACGACAGTATTATGTTACTTTCGTTATCATTGTATTTTCTCCATTTACAGGCCTTGTTATCTTCACCATTAATACTTTCTAATGCCAGACACACTAACAGAAAACCAACAGAGGAAAGTGCCTGTTTCCTGCAATGAAGCAGCTTTTAAATTTGTTCCAAATGTAGTATAACCTGCTTTTCTTATTCTTTTAAACAATTCCAGACACAGCAGTAAAACCTCTTCCTGAAATCTTATTTTGTGATTCATCTAAATGATTTCTCTTTCCACTCCTGGAAGACCCTGTCTTGACACTGCACACCCCTGTGCAATAGCAGCTTATGCCTAGTTCACAGATCTTTATGGCAGTATTCATCCCAATTTTCCCCTTTCTACAATTCTAAGGATGCCCGGATTATCTGGACAGATGTTAAAATGACCTTAAGAGACATTCCTGCTGTGTGTGGCGCGCTCCGCTCAGAAAACTGCTACCATCTAAAATTGAGAATCTTGTTTTGGCAGTGTGTGTGGTGTTCTCTGAGAACAAACAAGAATCCAGATTGTCCTACATGACATGTAGCCGATCGGAAAGCAGGATGAAGAAAACACGGAGAAGAATATAAAATTACACGGAAGACTAAACAATTGTCAGAAAGTCTGGTGGACATTGGAGATGTCTCTACTGGACATGGAGTTCACAAAACACACTTGGATAATAATAGAATTTCATTTCCCTTTGGGATTCTTGAAGTGTTTTTTTATTATTATTATTATTATTATTATTATTATTATTATTATTATTATTTAAATGAATGTTGGCATGTTCGTCTCTGTTGTAGACTTTTAAAGCTTTAACACTTTTTTTATTCAGTAAGTAAACCCTCTTCTTTAGTTCTAACTAATTTTCAATGCCACAGCTTTATACTGCACCTCCCCTACTTCACTGAAATGATAGAAGTCCAGAGAAAACAGCTTTATACTCCTAGATGAAAAAAAACTCAGCAATATGCTGAGTTTTTGAGATGATCATGTGGTTGATCATCTCAACCACATGATCAGCTCCCACCGTTTTTCAGAAAGGTGTATTTTCAAGTAAATTCCAGATAGCATATGATTCCTAATTCAAATCAAGAGATAAAATATACCTATTACAAAATGTGGACATTACATCCATCAGTCCATCAAACCTTTAATTCCATCCCATTCCTGAGTTCGCACCAGGCATCGGGCATCAGGGTAAAAGATGGACCTTATTCAACAAGAACAAACCTTCAGTAGAACCAGATTCAGTTTGTTTCCTTCAAACAGTGTCACTGTTAACTAATAACAACTTTGTGAATGTTCCTTTAAGTAATGAAAAAGCAAGACCAATGAACCTAAAGATGTGAATTTCTTATAAAAGAAAAGCTGACACCAAGTACGTGAAATTTATGTGCACACACACTCAAACACACGCACTCTCACACGCTCACACAAGCACTCAATGTCTTCTAATGAATGGCAGCAATTGGCAAATCTGTCACTTTTCACTGCAGGTAGAAATATAATACAGCCTATGATTAGTTTTAATAAGACCTTTTATGGAGATTAAAAGGTCCATATAATAGTAAAAAAGGAAAAAAGATGTAAATACAGAAAGAGATGAAGAAGGAAATGAGCATGAGAAAGTGAAACATGAGAGTGAAGAAAGTGAAAAAAAGACGTAAGAAATATCACTTTTTTTGTTTCAGTTGTTTTGTTTAAGCTTTTTAATAATTAGTTTTATTTATCTTTGCTTTAGCTTGACTTGAATTCTACTGGGTATAAACTAGAGCAGGACTATTGTTGAACTCAATAAACTTTGTAATTTTGCTTTGTATTTTGAGATCTTCAGTGAATTCATTGACAAATATCATAAAATAGATAAACCAAAGCAATAAAGTACATTTCTTTAACAGTAGCTTAGCACTCTAACAGCTTGAGACAGACATCTTCTGGTTCTTCTTCTTGGTATGGGAGTACAAGGGCTCCCTGGTATTCCTGGCGGTCTTCCAACACAACCATGTGCAAATGGCTGAAATCTGACAGTACTTCAGAGTCGCTCTAAAAACCTTACATCCTCCTGTCGATTCAGGCAGATGGCCACTTGTACTGACCCAGGTTCTGCTGCTGTTGGAGGTTTCTTCTTGTTAAAGGGAAGGTTTTTTTCTCACCACTGTTGCCACCTGCATGCTCAGTATGAGGGACTGCTTTAAAGTTAACAACTCAAAACAAGCAGTTGTCTGCTGTGGAGTGTGTTCATCCAGGAGTGAATGCTGCAATTACCGTAATTTCCGGACTATAAGCCGTGACTTTTGTCACACGCTGTCAACCCTGCGGCTTATACAACGATGCGGCTTATTTATGTTTTTTTTCTCTCTCTCTCTCTACCGGCCGCTAGGGGCGCTCGAGCAGAAAAGTAAGAGTGAGACAGGGGAATATATGTGTCGAGGAAGACGCAAGTTTAATGTAACTTAACACGTCTCAGTGCTCAGGAGGAAGATTAAGAAGCTCTCAGTGACTTTTACCGGTATGTTTTTTTTAACCAGCCCTGTTAGTGCTATGCTACCGTATGGGCTCTTTGCACATGTCCGATCTATTGAAAACGGCACTTTACACCGGATGTTTGCAGGGATTTTCCAAGGTAACAATTAATAATTTACATCGATCCGAAGCCCCAACAAGTAAACTGGAGAAAGGTTTTA